>JAJPUD010012282.1:0-50121 GCA_023553655.1 Myrmecobius fasciatus
GTCCAGCTTGGCTCTTGGCCCAGGTCCTGACTTAGGCAGTGCTGGGGGGAGCGACCTGGGATGGAAGAATCCTCCGCCCAAGGTCCCAGACACTTTAAATGGGGCACCAGCCTGAGCCCCAGTTTTTGTGCCTTAGTTTTGACGGGTGAAGTTTTTTTCTCTCTGTCTCCCGGTTACTACATTTTTTACCTCCGTGCCCCAAACTGCTACGGCCTCAGAGAGTCTCCTCTAAATCCAGGCCGGGCTCTCTCATTATTTCGCTTTCACTAACTTTGCCGGGAGGCAAGGAACCGATCAGACCGGGACCGAGGAGAAAAGGGGTGTAGAGAAGGGAGCATCCATGTTTTGGCATCTAGTCGGGAACCGTTTGTGCCATGCGGGGCCTTTTCTTTTTCCGGGAGAAGGCAGGGAGTTTCTGTCCGTTGCCACAGACCGAGCAGAAAAACCGCCTTGAGGGCACACAGGCGAGGCATCACTCCAGGGGCAGATAATTCGCTTACTCCAAACAGCCTTTTTCAAAAGCAAATTTAAAATGACAGAAATCTTCCCCGAATAGCGCCTTGCTCCTTTACAACTGCACACGCAGGAACCTGGCCCAGCAAAACTGAGGGGCAGGCAGGGAACTTTTTAGGATCCGGGTTTGAACTGTTTGTTCGCTTAATAATTTGGTTTCTTGGCAGTTCAACCCAGAGAAAGTGCTTTTATTGAAAGGGAGAGAGAAAGGAGAGATAAAGAGGCAGAAGGGAAAGAGGGAGAAAAAAAAAGAGTGAAAAAAAGAAAGAAAGGGGGAAAGGAAAAGAAAGAAGAAAGGCAAAAGAGAAAGGGGGAAAAGGAAAGATAACAAGAGAAAGAGGGAACGGAGAGGGAAAAAAAGAAAGGGAAACCGGCGAAAGAGAATAGGAAAGAGAAGAGTTAAGGAAAGGGGGAGAGAGCGAACCTGGATATACACACAAAAAAAATGATTTTCAAATACAAAATAAAGAGAATGGTGATTTTTTTTTAAAAAAGTAAATGTTAAGAGCACAGTGTGTACTTTGTATGCAAATTCATTAATATAGATTATTAAAAGGCATGATTAGCATATAGAATGTTGCACAGTCTAGTATATCTCAATTTTCATTTAGGTTTCTCCATTTTAAAATTTCTCTTGAGGCAACCCAGCTGTATGCAGACAAGACTGGATAAGGCAACATTCTCTTACCCCAAACTGTACCAGATCAGAACTTCCTTCCATTGTCCTCCAGGTGACAAACGTTCTCAGGTCCTCTTTCAACTCTTTTGGTCATGTGCTGGCTCACAATTGTTCTTTATTAATTTGTTTTATTTGTCTGTGGAGGAAAAGCCTGAAGGGCTTGGTTGAGCTGTGTGTGCCTGTTTTTGTCACATGGCTCCATCCAGGTGCACATATGAATTTTGTTGAGAGACCAGAAGCATGTAAAATATGGAGGGCCAATGTCATTTGCTGGAGAGAGGTTATAGAGCAGATTTTTGGAATGTAATCTGGTTACTGTTACTGGCATTTGGGCTTTCTATTGAGAAATGCTTGTTGTTTGTTTGCTTCCTCTCACTGAATTCACTGAAGTAGAGTCAGCAAGGTGTTTGCATTTTGGAGCTTGTGTGATGATGGTATTCCACCAGGAAATAAAAACATTAAAAAACAAAAACAAAAACAAAAAATAAAGCTTTGTCTTGGACCTCCCTGTAGTATTGTATGTGTGAGCTTCTACCCATCTATATTGTATCCTGAGTATGTATGTGTGTATATAGGTATATAAATATATATTTGTGTTTGTGTATCTGTAATTCCTGCCTCTCTGTTGGCATAATATAGATATGTGCATTTGTATGCATCTTTGTATGTCTATTCTTACATGCATATTCCTTTGTGAACAGTGTGAGTCCCTCTGCTCCTTTGTCTATGGTACAAAGTATGAATTTGTCTGTGTGAATCTCTGCCTTTTTAAATGTGATACTTCGTATGCACATGTAAAGCCCTGAACCTCTGGCTATGGTGTATACATGCACGAGTGCACACCCAAGCCCATACTCACACAGAGTAAATCCCTGCTCCTCTGTCTTTGATAGCGTGTGTGTGTGGTGTGTGTGTGTGTGTTTTAATCCCTGGCCCTTGGATTATAATACTGAGGTTTGATGGACTCTCTGTTTACCCAGGGATCTGGGTATCTACAATTTTCATGGGTTGTGGAGATGGATCTTGAGCAGGGCAGGGCAGGGAAGCTTCCCTTTGATTCACTAAAGCAGAACCAAACTGCTTCAGCCACTGGGACAAAGATTGGGTGAAAGCCAGCCACCTACCTCCATATTCTCTTTTCACCAAAGGGACTTTGCAAAGGAAAACAATCTTTGTTCGACCTTCCTGACTGTTCTCATCATTTATGGGCTACTTTGAGGCAGGCTGGCATATTAGCAAGTCCGGAGAAATCATTCCTATCTATATTGAGACAATCCACTTAGTCCTCAGAATACGAAGGTCCAATGGGGTTTCCATGTCTTAGTTAGTCTTTAGGTGCTAGAGCTGAGTTGTGTGGCCATGGACCTTATAAGCCAGACAGAGCTAGGCATGGTGCTGCTAGAGTTGCTAACATGGATGTATTTTGTGTGCTTCCTCATTGGCTTGTGGTTTCAGACTCCTTACAATTCACCGGTCATTTGGGGGAGAATCCTATCTCCAAAAGCAAAATGAGAGGGAAAAAATGTCTTTGGGCTTGGAGGGGCTGGTATTGGGTTAACTGATCACCAGAGAAAAAATGTTATGGGAGACCATGGCTGTAGCTTCCTTCTTCCTCCTACGGCCTGCTCAGGAACAGTGTGCCTATGATTTTGAGAGAGCTCATTGACTGAACAGAAAGGACACAAACTCCTTTGTTACTACTGGATCCTTTAGCAGAGGGACAATTTGGGTAGATTAGCTGGAGGGAGAGGGGAGAGGAAGATGAAGTAAAATAAATAATCACATATTACATGTGAGTCAAACAGCTGGCTAGGATTGACTGTATTTGAAATTTCTGATTCCTTGCTAAATCTATTTTTGGTCTTTTCCTTGCACTAATTGAATTCCTATTTCAAAACTTGCTCCCAGTTCTCTTTTTATGGTATCATAGATTTGTATACAACCTGACTTCGGTCGTAATTGTGTCCTCCCCCTTTTCTCCAATGCTGTTTTAGTGAAGCCTGTAAACTTTGTGCCTTTCTTAAAGATCTTATTCATTAAATAGCGACATCAGATATTGCTTGTAACCCTTATTTAAAATTGTACGGAGCGTGTTTGCCTTACGAAAAAATTAGAAGGTCCAAGTCTCTCCTTACTTGTAGAAGCAATTTGGAAAGCCGGATGCTAGATCTAGGTATACCGGCTGATCAACAATGGCCAGCATGGGTTGGGGGCGGAGCGGGGAGGGAGAATAACAAGACAAAAATTCGGTTCTTTTCTGTCTCACTTGGGTGGGAAGGGCAGCCTTTGAGACAAAACTTAAAATGGATCAGGGGGTTAAATGAGGAGGCTGCCTGCGTAGTATTGCAACGGAGAAAGCCCAGCCCTGACTCAGATCTGAATTGTGAGGCCCAGTGATTTATTTATTCCGTGAGCTCTCTGTCAGGAGGGCCCTCTTGGTGTGGTGGATTAAGATGGAATAGATCCCGGTCAGATCTCAGCATTCCAAGCCATCGGGAGCTAGAAGGCAGTAATTAACTTTGTAATATTGGCCGAGTGTCTGAGCCCTTGCACAGACGAACCTTATTATTGGCTTGAGCACGAAAGAGATGGGAATCTGTATGCATGTGATGTTACAGTACCAAGCTCTTTCTCAAACTTCCAGACGTTACAATGGAAACGTATCCACATCTGCAAAAGCGGGCGTTGGACTAGATAATCTTCCAAATCTCTTCCAACTCGAAAAATCCCAGGATCCTAACAATGATAGGAGGTGGGGGTGGAGAGTGGATGTTAGCAGTGTGGCTGCTGGGGGTCCCTGGAGGGGATTTGGCACATTATTTAGCGGGGAGAAGTATTTAAAAGACAAGAAAAGCCACAATAAAGGAGGACTCGAATTTGTCTCGGTTTTGGGGTTTCCTTTAGAAAAAAATATCAGCTTAGCTAGATGACACACCGCTGCTGACCGTGCCCGAATTAGAAATGGCTTTTGAGTTTTGGAATCTCGGCAAACTTGTCCGGTGTTGACCTAAATTCATCCCTCCATCCCTCCATCCCTGGACCAATTTGTGAAAAGGGGCTTTGCAATCAATTGGAGGGTGTATAGGGGTGGAGGTTGAGAGGGTGATGCCAGGAGACAAGTTTCTGGAAGAAATGAATATATTTTATTGCAAAGAAAAGCTTTGCTCGAAAACCTCAACACAAAAAAGCAGAAACGCTGAGTGCAGATGGAAGAGGCAGGCCTCTCCCCCTGCTGCTTAGCCTGCCAGAGTGGGTGTACCTGAGCTGTGGCCGGAGGAGCAGGACGCCGAAAGCCGCCGCCACCGCACCACTGGGGTCCTTAGGAAATTTTCAGGACGTAAATTGAGGCCTCAAGCTGCTATCACTAACCTGAGGAACTGGCTAGTTCATTCTTGGGGAAAATAATTAAACAAGTCCCCAGATCAGTGCGTTCGAGGAAGCTCACCTTGGGTAAAGAGACAATAGAATAAGAAAAATCTATTTTTCCTTTGATGAATGTGTGTATGCAAGCGTGTATGAAATTTTTGGAAATTCAAAGACAAATGTCTAAATTCCTTTTGGTTTTCCGAATGGATTTAGGTTGTTCATTTTCAACCTAAAACAATTGGCTAAGATAGGAACCCAAAAAGCACAGTTTGGGGTGGGGGGGGCACGTCACATCATAGAATGAAGGAAAAGGAGGGCTCCCAACACCTTTCATTTGATAGTGATGAAAAAAAATGTTTTTTGACTTCGATGTCCAGAGGGGAAAACGTTTTACTTAATTTGATAAGTCGTTTCTTCGTAGTTTTCCAGGGCAGGTTTAATATTTATTTGTATAGGTTTGGTGGAGCCGGAATCTCAAGGGTTTCTTCTAGACATTTGGTTCTACAATGAATTTATAATTCTAAGTATTTGCCCTGTCCCGGCTCATGGTGGTTTCCTTTTCCTTTTTCTCAACGCTACTAGGTGGGTTATCTGCACGGAAGGGAGGGATGGAGAGAAGGACAGACTACCGAAGGAATGAACGAAATGCCTGGCTAGCGGGTTTGAAGGCAGGGAGACCGGGCTAGGGAGCTGGCGTGATTACCTTGCCTCCAACAAAGACAATCCCTGGGGACAGATGCCCCCAGATGTTCAGCAGCAGCGCACTGGGAGGAAAGGAGGAAGAGAACGCAGCAGGTTCTCACGCAAGATCGGAGAAATTTTTATTTTGCTAATTATCATTATTAGTGTTATTGTCATTTTCCAGAAGGCAGAAGCAAAATGTATTGCTTCTCTTTCTTTAATCGTCGCCTTTCCGTTGTTTAAATCCCCAGAAGTAAAGGGGAAAGCTGTGACTAGTATCTCTGAGGAGCGACGGAAAATCTTTTGTAATAATTGCTCTCATTTCTATAGTGCTTCTATATCCAAAGAACGCTTTCCTCTCAACATTCCTGGGTGAGAGGGAGAGCGTTTTAAAAATCTTTACCCACACGTTTCCTAGTATCTGGGAGGTGTCCCAATCTGTCCTTAAAAGGAATTGTTATTCCGTGTTAGCATTTATTTGTCCCTGCGTCAAATTATGTCCTTTTGAAGGAAGGGAGCCATTCCCTTCACATCTAAGAATAAGTTCTTTCTTGCTCGACTCGTGTGAGCTGCCGAAGTCACACTAACATTTTTTCTTTTCTTTTCTTTTTTTTCTTTTTTTCTTTTTCTTTTTCTTTTTTTTCTTTTTTTTTTTTTTGCCGTTGAAGAAAATTCTGTCGGTGCATCCCAGAAATGCCTAAAAGTAGAGAGGCTGACTTGGCAGTGTTTGGGCATTTTCACGCTTGACCCTAACAGGACAGGCTTCCTTCTGTCATTCAGAGGTCTATCCCCCTCTAAGTAAAGCAAGGAGAGGTTCTTTCTCTTGTGTCCGGAGGGGCTAGTCATTCATCAAACGCAAGCCGCTTAGATAGAGGGAAAGAAAGGGGAAGGGAAGAGAAGGAAAGAAAAAAAAAGAAAAAGAGACAAGAAAAGAGCTAGAAAGTGAGAGAACGAGAGAATGAGAGAAAAAAAAAGAAAGAGAAAATCGGAAAGAAAATCAGAAAACCCGTAAGACAGAGAAGGAAAGAACAAGAGAGTGAAATAAAAAGAGAAAGTAAGAGAAGGAAAATCTGGAGAGAAAGAAAATCAAAAGAGAGAGAAAAGAAAAAAAGGAGGAAGGAAAGAAGGACTGAAGGACCCCACTTCAGTCAGTCAAAATGAGGGGTGCGTTAATATCCACTCCACACCAAGAGGGCATATTCAGGGAAAACAAATTCCCCCTTTTCTTCAGGGCTTATGGCAAGGAGAATTATGTAATTCTCCTTCCATTGCAGCCTTGGCTGTCGTCTGGAAAGGATTTTTATCCTGAGGAGGTGGCGAATTCCTGGAGGAGTCTTGGGGGAAGAAGTGTAGGTGGGGGTTCCAACAAGCTGTCACAAAATAGAGTATAATCGCTTGTATTTCAGCCTCAAGGTCTTGGGACCTGCGACATGGGAGAGTGTGCGCTTCTAGTGTGTGCGCGAATTGTACCTTTGGTATCTATATGTACAGAAATGTTTGTGATCTCGGCGTGTAACAGACAGGAGAGATTGTAAGTCAGAAGACCAATGTTCAAATTCTGGCTCCATTTACCCCTATGTGTCTCCTAACATAGGAAAAGGTCGTGTTGTTTCTCTGAGTCACAGTTTCCTTCTGCATAAAATGAAAACGGATTTGTTGTAAGGAAAGCACTTTGTAAACTTTAAGGTACTAAAAGAAATGTCAGCTATTATAATTTTTACTAATATTATTACTATTATTCTACCGCTGGGGTTCTTGAGAAACGGTCCTGGGACAAGTCTATCATATTATTCTTTTACCATTTTATATTTAAGGTTCTGAGATTTATGATCATTATTAATATTAATATGATTATATGTATGCGATGAATTAGCTACCTCTTGTCTAAATACAGCATTCTAAGAAATGCCGGCACGCCTGCCCTTGTTGGCGGGAAGGAGCACCATTTCGCTTCTGGTCAAGGGCTAAAAGTGGAGTGAGTTATTAGGAAAGGGTTAATTGAGCCTAGTCAATATTACTGTGCACAGTTCCCCCACCCCCCCACCCCTCCACCCCCCAGCCCTAGCCTTACGGCCATTTTGCCCAGGTAAGATGCACCCACCACTGTCGCTGGCGAAGGCTGGAGGGAATGTCGGGAGCTTTGATTTCCTTTTTTTTTTTTTTTTTTTTAAGGTGAAAAAAAAAGTGGTTCTAGTCGTAGGGTGAATTTTTTCCAGATTGCCTGGCCTGGCTGCCGGGCTGCCTCCCCTCTGTGGCTGCCGCCTTATTGTGGCTCTAGAATGATGAAGGTGATTTGAAGTCACACATTCTCGGGGGCGTTTAGCGGCACATTCCTTTCCATGGAAGTGATTAGTACATGGAAAGCTTTCCTCTCCGCGTCCCCCACCGCACCTCCCCCCCAGCCGCTCCCACTCTGGGCTCCATGGCCGCCAGTTTCTTTTGTAAGGTTAAAACACCTTAGATACTAATTAAAATTGAGCCTTGTGGGCTGGCACCGAGAGCTAGGAAGAGAGGGACGCCGACGCTTCCTCTCCGCGGGGGAGACCAGCATGACCCGGTGTGGGCAGTTAGGAGGGCTGAATCCCATGTTTAAAAAAAAAAAAAGAAAAGAAAGAAAGAAAGAAAAGAGCGACTTTTGTCTCCCATTTGCGTGATGATGAAGATGGTCATAATTACATCTCCGTTTCTAAGCGCGTTGAGATTTTACAACGTGTTTTCTTCTTGACAACCTCAGAAGACAGGGAATGTAAAGATTACATCCCCGATTTAGCCGAGGAGTTTTATATTTGAAATTTCCTAGGACTTGAGAATAGATGGGGACCTTCCGGACGATCCTTTGCAATCCTTCCCCACCCCTTATTTTACCGACAGGAAACGGGAGCCCAGAGGGATCAAATCATCTGCCCTAAGTAACACAGTAGGTAGCAGAGCCAGGATTCAAACCTAGGTTCTTGGATCCCAACTGCAGTGTCCTGGGATTGTAGTCACCGAATCTGAGGCGAAGGGCAACTCCTCCCCTCCCACGCCCACGCCCACCCTCTCACCCCCCAGCTATGGAGGAATAACCCTGGGCAATGTCAAGACAAGTGTCCACCAACCTCTACTTGAAAACCTCCCGTGATGCGGAGCTCACTACCCAATGAGACAGTCCCTTCCACTTCGAACAGCTGTGGTTGTTAGTAAGTTTCCTTTCACAGACCCAGCAGACTCGCCTCTCTAGAACACTCTGCTCCCAGGAGCTCTTTTTCTGTCGCCTAAGTCCAAGGACAGTCTCTCAGTTTGGGGAAGGGAGTGACCTGCTTCTCTGAATTTTTTTTCTCTTTCCAAAGCTAAACATTCCCAGTTCCTCCAAGCAGTCCCTAAATGGCATCTTTCTAGTCCCCTCCGAAACTGCCTAATGACTTGCTAGGGATCACAGAGTCAACCACTGGCAGATTCTGGTCTCCAACATCCAGAGCTCTGCTGACTCCGGGGGCAGCACTCAGACCATCTGCACCTACCCCACTGACTACAGACTGCTTTACCATCAGCGGCCTGACTGTGAATATTTTACCAGGTATTTCTCTCTGATGCTATCTCCCCTGCCCAAAAGGGCAGCCTTTTGGGGCTTTAGCTCAGAGCCTAATCCAAGGCTCTCTCACCCTGGTACCAAGTTCTGGCTCCTTAAACCAGGCAGAAATCAGCAGAAGGGAAGGAAGGCAGGTCACTGGTGTCCTCTCTCAGCAGAGACTGCTGTGTTTGGTTTTGTGGAAATCCCATTGAGAAGTCAGGGCTTGTAGCAAAGTGAGTACCAGGAGGTGAGGCTGAGGCCAGGGACATTGCTTGCTCCTCCTACCTTGGGCCAGGCAGATTCCTCAACCTGAAAGAGATCCAGAAACAAGCTTCTTCTGGATCCCAAGATGATCATCGACTTTCAGGAACCTTCCAGAATCAGCATTCCTCTAATCCCCAACACCTTGAGGACCTGTTAGTGACTGAAGGCTTTCCTGATGTTGAGTACATACCCTCTCATTTCTATTACTAAATATACAATAATTCAGCATTATCACTTCCTCAAACACTAAGCTTAATTCCCCTGTGGAAGAACATTATCCATCTGTCTATCTACCTACCTACCTATCTACACACATGTACATATGTCTTTTGTGTATATATAAATATACACACATGTAAATATATATTTATATATATATATTTCCTATATATACATTTCCTACATATATATGTGTATATATATATATATTTCCTACACATATATATACATATGTATATGTATATATATATATATAAATTCCTCTGAATACATTTATATTTATATTGTTCTGGTCTTTCATGGGGGGACCATCCATGGAATTTTCCCCTGAAAATCCTTAATGTGTCTCATCCACTTTCCCATAGTTCAGAGTGCCCAAACTAGCTGAAAAACATCATGGCATTTCTCAGACTAGATTTGGAGCTTTGCCTTACTCTTCCACTTACTAACTGGATGATTTGAGACAAATCCCTGCTCTTTCCCCTTCCTGAGCTTGTTCATTCCTCATTGGTAGAATAGGGACGGTAAGACTTGTATCTTGCCTCACAAGTTATTGTGAGGAAGGCAAGTTATAAATTTTCAAGTGCAATAGAAATAAAAGATAGACAGACAGATAACCATGGCCCATCCGTGCTCAAGAAAAACATCCAAAAAATCAGCTATGGATTCCTGTGTCCTTAGTACCAGAATCCATCCTGATACCCCCACAGGACTTGGGGGACAAGCATTCAGGCACTAATCTATGATGTAAAAGCACTCTGGCTGTGTGGTATGGCAAGTGGTGGGGACAAAGAACAGCTGATGGGGGCTCCTTCTTAAAGACACCCAGATAAATGGTTGAAGACTGAACTTAGAACAACTGGATTCCATTCTAGCTTCTGCCACTTGCTAGCTCTATGCCTTTGAGCAAAAGCATTCCCTCTGACTGGACTTCAGTTTCTTCATCTGTAAAAATTGGGATAATGACATGCAGCTTTCCTCAGATGGTCATAATGAGGAGAGCACTTTAATAAATACTATGGAAGGTGAGTTGAGGTTTTAATAGGGAAGTCCAAAGGAATCTATAGCTGCCGAGGAGCTTTGAGTCAGTGTTGACTTTCCAACCACCACTGCCTCCCTGACCCAAATACTGTGTCAAGCTGGGCCAGTGCTCTTGTGGCTCTGCCCTTCCTGTTCAGTAAGTGAAAGGGCAAATATAACTTAGCTCTGATTGTGGCTTGGGGTTTGGGGGCTTTGAAAAATTCAACTCTTCTTTCGACCTTGGTTAGTCTGAGGGTTGGGAGGATACATTCAATGACAGGAGCCATAACTTTCAATTTGTAGGATGCCGCAATGAGACCTCAGTTTTTGGAGGGTGCATAGGGGAGTGATCACCAAGCTATTTAAGAGCTAATTGTAAGTTGTCACTCAGACAAGAACATACAAAAGGACCACATGACGGTGGTGTTGATCACCAGCTTGCCAGGCTAATCTCAGAGCTGGAAGAAATTTAGAATACAGAATTCTCCATTCTAGAACAGTGATCAGAGAATATTAGAACCTTAAATATTGCATGTTAAAACTGAAAGGTACCATAGGAAAAAAAACAAAATAGGGTACACAAATATACAATGTTAGAGCCCATTCCAGTTACAGATGGAAATAACATTGACAAGGAGAAAAACCTAAATTACATATATTTTATGGCCATTTTAGTAGGGGAAACTGTTTTTAAAAGTTTATTTAGGAAATAGAGGAAGTTAAGTGGTAGACATTTGCCATCTCATCAGCCAGTTGGTGATCTCCATTCCTGTCATAAATGTCTTGTGTCATTTGATGCCAAAACCAACATGATTTTGTTCCCCTGTGGCCTATCTGGTTTTTTTTTTTTTTTGCAGTAAATGTTTATTTGTTAATAATATACTTTAAACAGCCCAGTCTTGACCTCAAGTCTCTTGAAGCATCCATCTTCCCCAGAAAAATCTTTCAAAGTTTGTGTAATTTTTTAGGAGGAGGTGTAATTGATGGGACAGTGAAGGGCCCTGTGTTTGCTTTAACTACTGCAGCTGCGTGGATTAGCTGTTTATAAGGGCCCACTGTGCTGTGAATAGCGACTTTCTTAGATTTCAAGCCTGGTTGACAGCACTTCCTCAGGGTTCTTTGCATTTGCTAGTTCTGATCAGTAAAAATAAATTTTTGTGCTGGCTCTTCCTTTGGTCCTTCCTTTCGAAATATTGTATCAGTTTCTATTGCACTTCCTGATTTTACAATAATTCTCTGTTTATTAGCCCTGGGTTATTAGCCAAGAAGGGCAGCACTATTGGACCAAATATGGGATTTTCATGATGATCAAGAATTAGGATTGAATTTTTTTTCTAAATTTATAACCTATAAATTGAAATCAAAGAATCACAGAATAATAGACATATAGGATGTTAAGGCAGGGACTATTTAAAACAAATCATGTCAGAACAAAGAGCACAGAATGCCAGAACTTAAAAGAATCTTAGATCATAGAATATCCTATTATAGCATGTAAAATATTAGAACTGGAAAAAGCCTTAGAACATGAAATGTGAACCAAACTGAACCTTACAACAAAAGATGTTAGAATATAGAGACTTTTAGAAAACTGAAAGAAAACTTAGCTCATGGAATATTACACAATACACAGAATGTTAGAGCTGGAAGGGACCTTTAAAAATAGTTAGCATTGGAAGGGAATTTAAAATCTGAAATCTTAGATCATAAGAGATTGAAGGTCAGAGCTGGAATCAAAACATAGATCATTGAATTTCAGAACGGAAAGCAATCATCCAGTCCAACCTGACCCTTTCTTTTTATAAGGAAGGCAACAGAATCCCAAAGAGAGAAAATGATTTGTCTGAGATCTCAGAGCCAGTTGTGACAGAATTGCTCGGGATTTTTAACGTGCTTTATGCTAATGCTTGCATGAGGAGTCCCTTGGCCTGCACTAGGACTAGACGAACAATTAATTTTCAGAAAGGTGTTTCTGAAAAGAAAGTCAGATGTCTGGAATTTGGCCTCCTGAAACAACAGTGACATTTGACCATTCCAACAATGAGGGTTTGTGAAGGTACTTGGGAGATGCTGAGAGCAGAGGTGATGAGCCGCTAAGCAGTGCCGCCCCCCTGGTAATCACAGTCCACTGCTCTGCTGACTTTGTGTTCAAGCTGCAGTTTGGCCCCAACATGGGCCAGGCCTTTCCCGCTTTTACAGGGTTTTTGCCTTGGAGATCGATAGTCAGACTGAATTTGTACAACAAGATTGCAGTCCTTGCAATGACTGGGAGTGGGTGAGGGGAAGGAGGAGGAGCAGGGGCTCTCACAGGACATGTTGCTGGGTGTTGCAGCTTTCCCCTCCCTACACAGTATTTCAGCTGTGACTCTAGGCCTGTCACGTGATTCAGTGATTGCCATAGTTACTCTGGCCAGGGCATAAATGCTCTGGGAGTCAAGAGCGGCCTTGTAGATGCAGGAAGGAGCTCAGCCCCAACCTCATAAGCTGCTTTGGGGGAAAAAGATTGCCTGGCTTTTCTGAAAGAAAGAAAACAATTGTTTAGGAACACACTGATCCATAGAATTTTAGAGCTGGAAAGGGCTTTAGGCCGTGGACTGCTGCAATATGGAATAACAGTAGTGGGGGAGACCTAAGCACATAAAGTGTTAAAGAGTTAGAAGTGACTCAAGAATGTAGATTGCTAAGACTCAGAATGTGGAATGTTAAAAGAGAACGTGGAGTTTTAGAACTTAGATCATAAATGCTAGGGCTGAAAGGAACTCTAGAGATGAACTATTGTAATATCTCATTTTGTAGAAAAGGAAGCTATGCAACATGGCCTGTCCAATGCAGAAGCAAAATGCTTCAAGTCCAAGTATACTTGAACCACAAGCAATCCCTTGAAAAAGGATTAACAAATAGATCTAGATATTATAATTCTGCATGGTGCTCACTCACTCATCAATCCATCCATCAACCATTTATTAAGTACTTTTATTAATATATGTGTGTGTATATGTACATATATATATATATACACAGATATACATATATGGGGAGAGAGAGACTGATGTTGTCATAGAACATACTGAGGTGTGCATTCTGGGAATCCAAGCAACGAAAGTTGCAGGGATGCTGATCAGATCTGGGAATGTATATTCTTTGGTCTCATTTTATTTTCCTGGCTTGTCTCAGTGTTACCTGAAAGCAGCACTTTGCTGACCTTAATGAAGAGGGTACCCAGTAAGTAGTGAGTTTTAACTTGGTTGCTTTGAAGTTCTAGCTATAGAGAAGCAGGTAAGGGAGAAAGCAGGGCCAGCACCTGCTGAGTTTGCCCAGCAGTTCAGGAAAGAGGCACCTGGCAGTGGAGGGTGGGGTGGGGGAGATGGCTTGGCCGAGGAAGCCTGGAGGTTAGCACTGGGCTCCCTAGAGAGAAACGGCTTTAGAAAAACTGTGGCAGACAGAAAGGGAGCCAGGACCACTGCTAAGAATCAACCTCTGTCTTTAAAGTGCCCCTTCATTGGGGATAGGACCTTTGGGGAGATGTGAAAAGGTTAGAATAACTTCTGCCCCCCTGGGGAACTAGTGCTTCCTGTGCTGGGGATCAGAGCAGAGGGCCAGAATCCCGCTGCTAATGGGGCAGCCACAAGGCCCCATTTCTTCCCATCCTCCCCCCTTCCCTTTGCTAAGACCTCCTCTTCCCTTCCTCCCTCCCTGCCTGCTCCAGCCCCCTCTCCACATGCACACATACCCTCCTTTCTTCCTCCTTTTCTTTCCTTTCTGCCTGGATTCCCAGCTCAGGTTTAGAGTTTCAACAAACTCAGATGTGAATCAGGTGAATATTGAAGGCTGGGTTCTCTTGGCTCACCTTCCAAACTCCTGTAGCTTTTGACCAACATTAGGATTCTCAGAGATTTTTGTTGGTGGTGATGGTAGTCTTTGTCTCCGATTTTGAGAGCTCAAATTCAGATGCAGTCATATGGTCTCTAATTTTTTCTTCACCGTGAGCTTTTCATTCAGAATTTAATTTCATTAAAGGATTTGATTACTGTCACAGGGATGTTGGAGAACAAGTGCTGGGCTTGGAATCAAAAGACAGGGATTCAAATTTTGGCTCCATTACTAGTTATATAAACCTGGACAAGACATTTGCATTCCTTGAAGGGGCTAGACTAAATTACCTCTCATCAATCAATCAATCAACAAGGGCCTACTATGATTCAGGTACTGAGGTTACAAATGTAATAAATGAAACAATTTCTATTCACAAGGATCTTATATTCTAACAGGGTAGACAATAAGGATGTACACATGTCCAGAATAAATACAAAGAGAATAAATATAAATAAATACAAAGAGAGTAGATCTTCCAGTTCTGAAGCCTGTGATCCTAGGAATTCCAGCTTGGGCACTGCTGGGACCTTAGGCAATTGCCTTTCCTCTCTAAATTTCAGTATGTTTCTTTGCAGAATGAAGGGGGTATACTCAGTGACCTCTCAGGTTCCTTCCCAAGCCTAAATCCTTTTCTCTAAGCTATAGCTTATTTTCATATTCTGCAAAATGTCCACTTATTTCAGTTCACTCCTCTGACTCTGGTCTGCTCTCACTCCACTATCCTGGCTATAAAAGAATCTCAGAAGATCCTTTGATTGTTCATTTTATTCAGCTGCTCTCCTCTCTCCCCTCCTCCCAAATTGTAGTCAGTTTTTCCTAATGCGTTTATTAGGTCAGCATGCAAAGGGATACTGTGTCTCCACAGCAAGATTAGCATTTTAATTCAGGATCTGAACAAACTAACACTAAACCCTGGTCAACATTCGGATGGTTCATATTTCCAGGTCATTTCACAAAGTGGAATGTAAGCTGAGGTTTGATTATTGGGCAAACAGAAGACAGGGACTTCAGCTGGAATCCTCTACAGAATCCTGTGGGTAGTGAATCTGTGATGCATGGAGAATCTCACAGATTGCTAAGGCTGGAAAGGATTGCATAACACCAACTACTAGAAGAGGAAGACAATCTTAGAACATGCAAGGCCAGAATAAAATGTGAGAGTTGGAAAGAATTTTAGAACCCAGAGAGTAGGATCTGAGTGGGACTTTAGAACCCAGAGTGTTAAATCTGAAAGGGGCCTTAGAAAAGACAATGTCAGAGCTTGTCAAGTCTTTAGAATATAGAATTTTCTGAACTGAAAGGAGCTGTACAGCCCAACTTATCCACAACTTCTTAATCTTTTTTTTTGTTCCATGGACCCCTCCAACAGTTGTGAAATCCATGACTCCCTTATCAGAATGTTGGGTTTTTTTGGAAATAGAAAGAAATGTTAGATTCCAGGTAAAATTTACTGAAAATAAACATGTATTTTTTCCCATTATCTAAATTTTGCAGCTCCTGGACCCAAGTTAAGAACTCTTGTTCTAGCTTGACCACTTCCATTTATAGAGATGGAAAGAAGTTCTGAGAGTGACTTGCCAAAGATTAAAAAGATAGGAATTGGTAGAATTCCTACACACATATATATACACACATATGTACAACCATCCTCTGGATATTTTTATTTATCGATTTTTTCCCTCTGGAGGAGGATAGCATCTTACTTCATAGATGCTTCGTAGTTGATTTGAATATTTATAGTACTCAGAATAGCTTAGTGGTTTTCAGTTATTCTTTGAATAATATAGCGGTTATTATATCCAATGTTCTGTTGGTTCTGCTCATTTCATCCTTTGTTATTTCATGCAAGTAATTCCATGTTTTTCTAAAATCAACCTGCTCATCATTTTTTACATCAGAGTAGCATTCCATCATTGTAATATTCTTAACAGACTTGTATGTGTGAAGATTCTAACAAAGACAGTTTAGAGGGATTAAAAAAACCCCTAAAACCTGTTTCTATCCACTAGTTGGTGCTTAAATGCCTCTTAAACTTCAGCCTTATCCAACAGCAACAGAGTTAAATGGGCAGAAGAAAGGGGGAGGAGAAGAATAGTGTTGGGCAATTAAATGTAACTTTTCATTATCCAAAGGATTTTTGCTGGTTTTATCTTCTAATAAGATTATGTCAGGAACACAAGTACCTAGAAGCATGCTGACTGACAGGCTCCTGTACTTTCATCAGCCACTGTGACACTAAAACCTTGGGGTCTTTTGTCCAATAGAGTGAACTGACGGAAACTTGCCATCCTAATCCCCTTATTCATGTCAAGCATAGAAAAGAAGTCCTGCTTAGATGGTACCTTACAACAGTGTCCCCTCCACCCCTTGGAGGCTCCGCTACAATGGACATCTTGTGCATCTGGGGCATGGCCAAGCTGGAGCCCAGGCCTGGGAGCCAGCCATGGGGGACCGGCACTGGTGAGCAGGGCGCAGTGGAGGCCAATGAATGTCTTGGAATCAGGCCCCTTAGAGCTTCAGGCCCAAGATTGCCTGGTTAACCGGGATAAGTGGCTTCATCTCTGGGTCTCAGTTTCTTCATCTGTAAAATGGGTCACGTTTGCTATCTCATGAGAAAAAAAAACCCTTTGGAAAGAGGTATACAAAAGGTTTGGGCAGCTAGCTAACTAGTGGGGAATAGAGTGCTGAGCCTGGAGTCAGGAAGACTCATTTTCCTGAATTTAAATCTATCCTCAGACTCTTACTAGCTGTATGACCCTATGCAAATCACTCAACCCTGTTTGACTCAGCTTCCTTGTCTGTAAAAATAAACTGGAGGAAGAAATGGCAAACCTCTCCAGGATCTTTGCAAGAGAGTTCCAAATGGGATCGATCACAAAGAATCAGAAATGACAGAACAATGAAAACAACAAATAGAAAAGGAAGCTGATCGTGGTAACTTGTCTCTCATCTCTGATAAAGTTCAAATAGAAACTAATACTGACAAGTCACTATTCTTTTATAGTTAATATGTGAATTTTTATTAAAGATTTTTATTTTCAAAATATATGCATAGATAATTTTCAACATTTACCCTTGCAAAACCTTGTGTTCCAAATTTTTCCCTCCTTTCCCCTCCCCCCTCTCCTAGGTGGCAAGTAATCCAATATATGTTAGACATGTTCATTTCTTCTATACTTATTTCCACAATTATCATGCTGCACAATAAAAATCAGATCAAAAAGGGGAAAATGAGAAATAAGACAAAGTGCAAGCAAACAGCAACCAAAAGAGTGAAAGTTCTATGTTGTAATCCACACTAAATTCCCCCAGTCTCTCTCTGGGTGCAGATGGCTGTCTTCATCACAAGATCATTGGAATTGGCCTGAATCATCTCATTATTGGAAAGAGCCATAATATGTGGGTTGTTATGTTGGTAGGTAAATTAACTTTGTTTTATAATTACATAAAAGTATCTATATATTTCAAGATATTTATTAGTAGTAGTTGTACAAAATATGGACAGATCACCTGTCTGTTTCAGCTACCGCATCTGAAAAATGGAGATAACAATCCTTATATTACCCATCTCACAAAAGTTGTATTACTATGTATACAAACATTATAGAAATGGTAGAATTTTTTTCCACTGTTGATTCTTAGGCCAATCGCAGGATATAAAACTATAAAGGAACCTTAAAGATTATCTGGTCCAATCCTCTCATGTTACACATGAGGAAACAGGCTCAGAGAAGAAAATGCTTGTGTAAGGTTCATAAATTCATAGATCTAAAAGCAGAAGGAACTTCAGGTGCCATTCTATCTAGTCACTAGTAACTAGCAGAATTGCTCAGAATTTGAACCCAGGTCCCCCGATCTCAAATCTCCCCCCATACATTTTTGTTATGGAGTGTTTTCAGTTATCTGACTCTTCTTGACTCTGTTTGGAGTTTTCTTGGTAAAGATACTAGAGTAGTTTGCCATTTTCTTCTCCAGCTCATTTTGCAGGTGAGGAAACTGAGGCAAACAGGGTTCAGTGACTTTCCCAGAAAGCATCTGAGGTCACATTTGAACTCAAGACTTTTTGACTCCAGGCCCAGAACTTCATTCATTGCAATACCTAACTGCCTACTACACCACATACACTCACTTAACCAAATGGGTTTCCTCTAATGGAAAATAGCTCTAATACTTATTCTTCCTACTTTAGGTTTTCTGGGAAGAAAAGCATTGCAGACCTCAAAGTGCTGTAGAAATCTGAGTAATTTATTGTTATTAAGAGAACAAATGTTTCTAAGCTGGCTGACACCCTGAAATGCCTACAAGTCTCACCAGGTTCCTCTGATGTATGTGTTCCTGGATCTGAGTGATATTTAGTCTGGGACAAGGGCTCTTCTTCCCAACTGAAGATTTAGGAGAGCTTGAGAATCCTCTAAAGTTGTCCCTGACACCTTAGAGTTAAGTTGTATTTGTTTAGAAGGGAGAAAGTAGAGTAAACAAAAACAGAGTTCCCCAATAGCCCAATTCTTTCTCACTTCCTTATTCTCCTCCTCCCCAACCCCCACATCTGATCCTTCCCTTTGATTCCCAGAAAGCCATTTTCTGGGAGAGCTAGCTCTGGATAGTTTACAGCTCCTTAAATTCCCACATTAAATGGATTTGACAAATGCATTTGGATGGGTGAGCTAAATGGGGATATAGAGGAAGAATACCCTACCAATACAGGGTTTGCTGTAATTATTAATGGTTTTGTTCATTTCAGGGATTAAAAAGTGGACTGTCCCATGTGGTGTTAAAAGAATAGATCTCTGTAGATTTTGAGACTAGCATCATGGAAGTCACCAATTCATCCCAGTCGTGGGTCCTCTGCTTTCCTAGCTCCAGTCCCTCTCTGAGTAGCCTGAATTCCTTTGTGCAGATCCCTGTGGTAACCCTTTCCAACTAGTGCTTCCCTGGGGCGATTTATTTACTTGTTCAACTGTTTGGAAGTCTGTTAGTCTAAAGATCAGATGCACTGAAACAAATCTTATTACTTGAACCAGCCCTTGCAAATTCTTCTCTCTTTATTGACTACTCTTCATCTAGAACTAATGCACGGGGAGCAGGTGGGGCATAGGGGAAGTTTCACCCTTCCAATGGATCTTGAGCAAGTCTAAATCTTTTTGTTTTGTTTTTTCTTAGAAAATGTGGGAAAGCACAAGTATTTAAAAAGCTACTCTTCCCCATTGGCATATCAGCATAATGTCCTTATTTTTTTTTAAGTGTGTATAGAAAAAAGATAGAAGTAAACCATTTCCCTTTTTAAAAAAATGATATTTTTATTAAAATCCAATAGATTTTAGTTGATGTTTGCAACTTAGGAGAGCCCTTCTAAAAAAAATCAAAGCTAACAAGCCTTCCTCCATTCATGGTTTCTGTGGCTTAGATGGAAAGACCTAAAGGAAAGAGTTAGAATGCTGAGATTGAGTGTGATTTAAAAAAAAAAATAAAAAAAGATTCAGTAGCATGTTGGAAATTATTGGAAAACTTTTCTGAATATAATATCCTGTGTGGGCTCTTGACTTTGCCTACATATTATTATTATCATTAATAATAATAACCATAATGATAACTTGCATTCCTAATTTCTTGCATTAAAATAATTGTAGATGGTTCCTTTTGTTTCTTTCCTAATGTTAACTTTTAAATGACTGGTTTCAGGGATGCCACTTTATATTTCTAAACACATCATTTGTGAATAGTTGACCACTGGTTGCTCAATGCTAATGATGCACTGAAAGGTTTACAGCTTATTCTCCTTCCGATCATCCCTATTTTATAGATGAAGAAACTTGCCAGGAGAAAATTGTTAGGGTCACAGCAAGTATCACAATCCCTATTTTGCAGTTGAGGGGATTGAAATTCCCAGAGATAGAGTTGACTGTCCAATGGGTCACTAAATTAATGGTATTGGAGCTGCTCTTTCCACGCAGGTCCCATGGCTCCTAGATCAGTACTGCATAGGATCTCACAAACTTCATTTAACAGACTTCAGCGTTTCCACCGAATGCCCTAATACATATAGGGTGATTTAAAATTTTTTTATTTTACTGTTGTTGTTTTTTTAAACTACAGTCCCAGCTCTATAAAAGTCTGGGATATTCAACCCAATGACCTAGCAGTCAGTACAGGGGATATTTCATCCCATCAGTTTATTTGCTCATGGTTTTAAAAGAACAAGAAGCTCTGAGTCTTTCAGGCTGGGTTCCTTTAGGGAGACACTCAAGCTTGGCTGTTCCTCCTCCTTAAAACTCCTAGTATTTGACATTTGAAACTTCTCTGCTCTCTGCTGTCCCCCCTTTCTGATGGAGAGGCAGTAATTCATGGGAAAAGGGGACTGTGAGCAGGATGTCACATAATAAAAACTAACAGGTCTGTTTTATTAGAAACTAGATGATGCAGTGTGTTCTGCATCTATCAAAGGCAACCAGAACTTAGACCCAGGGGACAAACCAAAGATTTCTACACCGTAGCCCCATCTAGCCAAATTCTCTCTCCCCATCTGCCCTTCTGCAAACAAGACACTTAGTAAATACAGAGCATTACATGGGTGGAGGGGGAGAGAAAGAGAGAGAGACTTTCCCCCTAGGAACACATGATACCAACTTTGTTTTTTTGGCAAGGAAAATAACTCTTGTTTGGAGAGGGGGGAAGGGGAAAAGAGAGACAGAAAAAGGAGAGAGAGCAAGGGAAAAAAAACTTTCAGGATTAAATTTCAGTGAGTCTATCCCAACCCCCCACCAAAACTGAAATGATTTGTGAGCAAGGGTCTGTGACCCAGCAAGGCATCAAAAAGAATTGCAGGGAAACATTTAGAGTTCAGAGGGACAGTGGGCAGAGATGGCCTGCGGAAGACAATGCAGATGTTTCAGATCAGGAAGGCCCTGGTGATGACAAGAAAGTGCTGTGGCAGAGATATAGCTACTTGGCTCATCTATTTTAATTCCCTTCTCCTTCCCTTCAGTTCGGGTCACAACAAACCAGGATTTAGACGTTTAAATATGAAATGCGCCCCCTCCCACTTTTTCCTCTCATCCGGTCGGTCTGCCGAATTTTGGGGGGTCCTTGTGGGATGAGCCTTGAAGGGTCACCTCTGTAACAACACGGGGATCAGCAGTGGGGGCGTAATGACACAGCAAAGGATTTGGAGCCGTCAAGTAGAGGGCAAGAGTTTTAGTTTCAGTTCTGCCACTTTCTAACTGCCTGTTTGACCTTGAACAAGTCACCTCCCTACTGTGGGCCCCGAGTCCTAAAATCGAAAATAGGGGGATTGGCGTACAGGATCTTCAGGGTTCTTTCCAGTTCCGGCATTGCATTTTCGAAGATTCCTTGCAGCTCCAAACGCTGTGATCAGTGGACTGAAAATACGGGAAATATGAATTCTTATGCGGTTTTTATTTGGGGAGGGGGGAGGAAGGGGGAGGTGTAGTTCTCTTCAGGAATCAGGCCAGACAAACGTGTCCCCGTTCTGGATTAGGGCTCACCACCACAGGCGGGTTTGGAACCCGATGTGCTGCAACTGCGGGGAGGGGGGGAGGGAAAGGGGGGGGGGAAGAAACCCAGCTTGGAGAGCAGAAAATCGATTAGGAACCCGCGCGAAATGCCAATTCGGAAGGCGGCCCGAGAGGGCGGGTGGGCAAGCTGCAGAATAGAGCACGGCTGCAACCCATTCGGTGCCGAGGTGCCAGGACCTTCAATGGCCTGAAGCAGAAGGAAGAATGAGCGGCTCGTCCCAAGCGGGGACTTGAGTGGGGCAGGGTGGGTGCTGGAGCCGGTCCCTCCTCCGGTTACCAAGGCCCTGGGGGCTCTGCCCTCCGGGAGAGACGTGGAGTAAGGGGGAGGAAGAAGAGAGGGGAGCCGGGAAAAGCCCGGCTGGGGTCGCCTTTCACCCCCACCCGCGACCAGGCCTGACTGGTCAGGGCGCAGGGTGCTTCTGCGTGTGAATCTGTGTGTGTGGACAGCAGAGGCAGAGGAGCCAGTACCTGTGTACCTCTATGCAGACGTGGCTCTCTGGGGGAGTGTGTGTGTGTGCTTGTGCTTGTGCATGTCCATGTACCTGTGTTGGAGAAGGGTCCGTCAAAGAATGCTTACCCTGGTGTGAGAGTTCGCGTGGATGTGCGTCTTTGTGTTCCCGCGTGCGGAAGGACACTGTGCCTTTGTGTACCTGTGAGGCTGTGATACAAGTGCGTCGGAAGGAGCTCTGGCTTTCCGTCTCCCGACAGAGGGTGCCTAAGGTAGGGTGCTGAGAGTATTCCGAGGCTTTGAACCGACGTGGCTGAGGGCGCAGCCCCCATCCGCCGCAGGAGCGCCGGGCTCTTTCGGTGGCGAAAAGGCCTCCCGCGTTTTGCCAGAACCGCCATAATTTTGAAGCTGGAAAAAAAAAAAAAAAAATGTTGACTGTTTCTGCTAGCCAGGAAAGTGAGGTGATACGTTTCTCCTTCAGCGTGCAGAGCCCGAGGCCAAGAAATTAGATTTTCCTCTTCCTTTTTTTTTCCTCCTCTTTTTCCTCTTCCCTCCCTCCTCACCTTTTTCCTATTTTCATTTTTCCTCTTCCTCCTCTTCCTTTCCTTCCTTCTCTTCCTCCTCTCCTTACTCCAGGCACATTTCCCACCCTCTCCCATCCTCTTTCTCTTACAAAAGGAAAAAAAGGGAAACCTTTTGGACAAGAAGCAGTTCTCTCAGCCTTTAGGAAAGTGAATTTCTAGGAAGGGAAACCTCTGAAAGCGTTCAGTTCCAGACAAGGCTCAAAAGGTAGCGGGTGAGAGGAAACAAGGGGGTAGACAAGAAAGAAGCAAAGATGCCGAGACTATGCCCCAAAATGGCTGATGATGGACCCCACCCGGCAGCGTGATCATAATCCAAGAGCGCGGTCACGTTGGCTGCTCTTTCCATTCCAGAACTATCTGCCCTCTCTTCATTTTGGACCTAGATTCTGGCCTAGGGCTCGGGACCATAGGGAAGAAACAGGCATTGACTGCCCCATAAGAGAGCATTAAGATGGGGATCCCTGGGCTCCTTAGCGCCCTCTGCCACTCCCACACCCTCTCAGTCTTTAGGAGGCGAAACCAAGACTTAGTTTCCACCTTTCCCTCTCCGACTTTGTAATAGCAGGGAATAGTCCCTGTCCTTGTCTGCTAAGTTGAGAGGAGGGACAATTCACCTTCTCTCAGATGGAAGCCCCTCCTCTCTCACCAAGCACCCCCTGGAGATGCCGAGTCTTCAGACTAAATAAGGACTGTCTCCCATACCAGCTGCCTCCCTCTTCTCCCCTATCTGCAACCCAAGAGAAAAGACTTTTGCCTCCTTCCATTCATTTCCTTTTAGTGAGGACCCTGGGAACAGTGAGGCACGTGACTTACCCCCTCTCTCAGGAGCTCCCAGTGGGATTCCTGTGAGTGGTTGGGATGTCTCTGTATTTTTTCTCCTGCTTTTTGGTGACTATGTGCATTGCTTATGCCCAGATGGGACAAGGAGCCTCTGGAGTCTCTTTCAGCTCTGAGATTCTGTGCTTCTGTGTCATAAAACCATAAGCTTTTAGAGCAGAGAGAGAGAGACCTTTTGAATATATGATGTTAGACTATAGTACATCAAAGCCTGGAGGTACCTTAGCTGGAAGACCTTTGAATACAGGATGTTAAAATGGGAAGAGCCCTTAGAACACAAAATGTTTACGATGGAAGGGAACTGAGAACTTAAGACTATTAGGATTTGGAGGATCCTTAGAAACTGAAATATAAGATGCTTATATAGGACATTAGAATGTAAAACATCAAACATCAAAGCCAGAAAGTACCTGAGAACATAAATTGTCATGATTTAGAACCATAGGATGTTAGTATAAAGAGGCCTCTTCAAGATTATCTAATTCATCTCCATTTTACAGATGGAGAAATTGAGAGACAGAAACAAAGTGACTAATCCAGGATCATTCATCTGTTTAGTAGCAAAGCATAGCCTTAAGCTAAGGCCTTCTGACTCCCAATCCTTTTTTATTTTAACACAGCCCCACATCTTTCAACATGTGTGTGTATATGTATATATATATATTTATATGCATGTGAGTATATGTGTGCATGGTAGAGGGAGAGGGTTGTGGTGAGAACAGCATCTTTGGACCAAATACCCCAGGCCAAAGACCTCTCTTTGGGAAGCTGAATGCAGGGAGCTGTTATCATTACTTATATAACCCCCCAAAATGGTGGAATTTGAATGGACTAGAGATCTTCTAGTCCAACTCCTTCATTTTACATATGTGGGAGTCCCAGGGAGAGAGCAAGTTACTAGCCTAGTCAGTGACAGATCCCCAATAGGATGGAAGTCTCCTTACTCCCATTCTACTATACCTTGTGACTTTAGACTTGGAGCTTTTCTGGAACTATCCACAATAAGGATGTGGGGTCATGTGTTCTGATGAAGTAAAGATTTAAAGCAGCAGCAAGACTCACTGAAAAGATGATTAGTCTTGCCTTAGCCTTGCAGCACCACCAACAAAAAAAGCTCATGTTTTTAGTACTTTAAGGTTTGCAAAGGATTTTCTATACAAGGACCCTCTGAGATAAGTAGACCATTTTCCAGATGAGTAAACTGAGGCTCAAGCTTGGTAAATATTAAAGCCAGGATTTCAACTAGATTCTTCCTGATCCCAGGTTTTTGCCCCCTCTGCAGTTCTGAAAATATTTCCCGAATGCATGAGACAGCCTTGGGTGTTTGGTCAGTTAAGGTCAGGGCACCTTCCTTTTCAAATCTTACATGGCATTGCATTGGCACCTCTCTGTTGTCCTCACAGGAGCAGAAGAGGTCATGTAAGCCAGCCCCCTCATTTTACAAATGAGAAGACCGAGGCTCACAGATGTCAGATGGCTTGTTGATGTGACTTGCTCATGGAACTAATAAATACCAGAGCCAGGATTTGAACCTATTTTTTAAAAAATTATATATTCTTTTCACTACATTTATCATATAACATTGTGTATTCCAAACACCCATGTTTGTGTTAGAGGATCACTGATTTGGAATTGGAAGGAAACCCAGCAGTTCAACTGTCTCATTTTATAAAGGAGGAAATTTTAATTAGATTTAATGCTTTGTCTGAGGGCATGTAGTAAGAGACAGGATTTGAACCTGACTTCTCAATCCACTTCACTGAGTTCCAGAATTCTAGAGCAGCAGGAGTTTTATACTAATATTCACTGAATAGAGCTTTCCATTATCCATCTATCTCTCCCTGGATGCCAGGGTATTAAGAGGGACAGCTTTTGCACCTCCTCTCCTCCCAAACTCTAGGGATGCGAGGCAGGGAGCTGGATGGTCTTTCAGGTCAGAGTGAATAGGATTATAGTACTTAGAGATGGAAGGATTATTAGGGATCTTCAGCTCTAACCTTCTCATTTCAGACAAGGAAGAGCCCAGAAGAGCACATGGCTTGCCTAAGGTCATGCAGGTGAGCACATAGCAGAGTGAAGATTTGAATCCAGGTCCTCTGACTCAAGGTCCAGAACTCTGGCTTTTAATCCCACATTTCCCAAGAGACCTGAGCTCTGAGACTTTGCCTGGTGGCTTCTCTCTTAAGGGCTCTGCCTTGACTGGGTCATCTGTGCAGGAGGGACACATCTGCCCTTCTTATGTCGGTGACCAAGCCCCCATAATTTTGTTGGAATAGGAGTAGGTGTTGTTGTTATGCTTGCTCTGGAGTCAGAGGATTGATGCTTGCTTACTACCTGAGGGACTGGAAAGTCATTTAAGCTCCCTCTGCCTAAGTTTCTGCATCTTAAACTAGATGACTTCTGAGGTTCCTTCCAATTTTTTGATCCTTGATGCCTATGATCAGTCCATCATGAAGGATAATTTTCTGTTGCAACAAATCTGAAAACATCCCCAAAGCTTTAACGAGAAGTTTAAATTATGGCTAGAATATGTGCCTGGAAGCTTGAGATCTGTATGCTCATCTCTTTGTTTCTCTTTGTCTCTTTCTCTGTCTCTGTTTTCTTCCCTCTCCCTCCCTCCCTTCTTTTCTGTCTTTCTCTTTTTTCTTCTTCTCACATTCTGTCTCTCTGTGTCTCTTTCTTAGCCTCTCTGTATTCCTGTCTCTGTCTCTCTCCCTCTCCCACTCCCTCTCCCTCTTCCTCCCTCCCTTCTTTTCTCAGTCTTTCACTTCCTTTTTCTTTTTATATTCTCTATTTCTGTCTCTGTCCCTGTCTCTCTGTCTTTCTGCCTTTGTCTCTGTCTCTCTGCATTTGTCTCTGTATCTCTCTCTGCCTTTCCCTCCCTCCCTCCCTCCTTCCTTCCCTCTCTCTCCCTTCCCTCCCTCCCCCCTCTCTCTTTTCTCCTCTCTCCCTCCCCCTCTCTCTCCTCCTCCCTCCCCCTCTCTTTTCCCCTCTCCCTCCCCTTCTCTCTCCTCCCTCCTTCCCTCTCTCTCTCTTTCTCCCTTCCTGTCTCTCTTTTTCTGTCTCTCATTCTCTCTCTCTTCTCCCTCTTTCTTTCTCCCTCTCTCCCTCCCTCCTCCTCTTTTCCCCCTCTCTCCCTCCCTCCATCTCTTTCCCCTTCTTTCCCTCCCCTCTCTCCCTCCCTCCCTCCTTCTCTCTCTTTCTCCCTTTCTGTCTCTCTCTGTTTCTGTCTCTCATTCTCTCTCTTCTCCCTCTTTCTTTCTCCCTCCCTCTCTCTCTCTCTCTCTCTCTCTCTCTCTCTTTCTCTCTCTCTCTCTCTCTCTCTCTCTCTCTCTCTCTCTCTCTCTCTCTCTCCTTCTCTCTCCCTTTCCCCCGTCCTCTCTCCCTCTCTCTCTTTCCCCCCTTCTCTCTCCCTTCTTTTCCCCCCGCCCCCCTTACAGAGATCTAAAGCAAAATTAATTACACTGGTTTGACTGATAGATTCTCTGTCAGAGTCGGCTCTAATCCTTATTAACATTCTCTAAAGTCATGCATGAAATATGACTTTTGCACCACACTTTACGGCATATGGTTCTTCTTTCCAGTGTCGTTCACAGGCTCCCTCCAACCCGACTGCTCCTCATTCCTCCGCTCCGGTTGAAAGTTTGCCCCTGCCTCAAAAGCTAAGCTGCTCCCCATTCAGCCCGGGATGGGGAGAGTGGCTGGGGGTGGAGGGGGGGCGCAGATGACACATCTCTGTTCACAGACACAAATTGCTCCCACTGATTTCACTCTGAATAGCTTCCCCATCATGTTTTTATTAAAAGGCCCAGCATATTTACTCTTGATAAGTGTCTTCAATTAAGTTTGAGAAGGGTCGCTTTTCTCTAGCGGTATGTAAAGAAAATAGTTGTTATGACCGCAGAATTATGGGCAAAACCTGGTTCTAGTAAAGTCCTTCTTCAGTGTAACCGCCGCAGCACGAAGGGTGCTTTTCCAAGTAAGCCTTCCAACTGCTAGATAAACAGACCCGAGGTCTTCACTCCTGAATCCCCCCCCCCCCCTTGGTGTCTGGGACAATTTCCCGACTGGCAGCAAATCCCCCCCTCCCTCCCATTCCCACCCCCTCACTCAATCCAGAGCTGTGACTTCCGGTAACTTCATGTTTAAGATGACAACAAATGGTTTCATAGGATGTAAAATCAGGAGTCTGACAACTGTTCAAGGTGAAATCCCCCTGTCGAGACTGGCTAATGAGGGCAAGTGGCTCTTCTGGGCCTCAGTTCCCTCATCTGTAAAATGAGGTCCTTCCTAGCTCAAATAAGATCATGTACAGAAAACAATTCATAAACCTAATAATATATGATTGCTAGTTCTTGTTATTAGTCTAAGAAATGAGAAATCCCACGCTCTACTCCCTAGATCTAAGCAAAAAACTGATTAGTCATGATGGTGGGGACTGTTCCCTGCTGCCTTTGGTTAACTTCCCTGGGGAGATCATATGATTTAGAGATGGAAAAAAACCTCAGAGATTATTTAGTCCAATATCCTCATTTTATTTTGTGATGCTCTAATACACTTGTATGATACTGTGTTTGTGTCTTAAGTTGCTTCTAAACTGTTAGCTCTATGAAGGTAGGGATCATATGTTGCCAAAACTTCCTATTTCCCCCAAGTGACCCATAGTGTTCTACACACAAGAGGAAATTAATTTTTAATTTTTTCAACTTATTGCTTTTTTTAACATTATTTCAAATTTTGAGTTCCAAATTCCCTCCCTCCTTCCCTTCAGTCCCTCTTCCATTCATTGAGCAGGCAAGTAATATATTAGGTAGGGAAATTAATAAAAGTTTGTAATGTTTTATTGTAATTACTGATGAGGAGCTGAGAAGTTCAAGTGGGACAAATATGCTAATGAAAATGTCTCCAAACACACATGTTAAGCAGAATAGCATCCAGACCTAGCCCTATCTGGGATGGGAGTTCTACCAGGGATCCTTCAGAAATGACAGAACAGGGGATGAAGATAACCATCATAGAGACTAATTATTTAATACTTTGATGTTTACAAAGTGCTTTCTTCCTAAAAGCCCCATGAGGCAGGCACTACAAGGATTATTGTCCCCATTTTACAGTTGAGAAAACAGAAGATCATATAAGCAATCACAGTGCTTGCATAAATTAATGAAGCTTACCCAGGAATGTATCAATAGTGTCAAAGCATGCCTCTGATCAGACTTTAAGAGCAGGGTTCTTTCTACAGCAAATTAGTAATCAATGGAGGCAAGAAAATCAGTGCTTAAATCTAAGGATATTTCTGGAGTAAGGAAATATAAGCTTGAATCCCACCTCTAAAACTAATATAATCTATGACTCATTTTCCTCACCTGTAAAATTGCCTCTGACTTCCCTTCCAGTTCTAGACCAATCAATGAATAAATATTTATTAAGCACTTATGTCCTAGGCACTGTGCTAAGAACTGAGTGTAGAAAAAGAGGTAAAAGACCCAATCCTGGCTCTCAAGGGGCTTACATTCCAATGGGGGAGGTTCTCAAGAGGATTTTTTCCAATGTCTGCTTGAAAACAAAATTGAGGCAAACAAATTTTTACAAGGACAAAGAATTAGGAAGGGATTTCTTCTGGGCCTTGTTTTGGTGAATCCTCTCACCTTCCCTATCCCTTTGTTCCATAGGGTGAAATGGTTTCTGGGAAAGAAGTTTATTGGTCTTTCCCCTTCTCACCCCCTCCCAATATCCTATATAATATTGGGTCAGTTTGGAGCCATGCCCATCTTGGTTTTAGTGGCTGAGTTGCTTACACTTGCTCTGCTCTGGATAGGATGGGAGAATTGGACCAAGCACTAACTCATGAAAAGCCAAGAAGCTTCTGAGTCCAGAAGATTGTTTTATGGACTCTATGGTTTGTAGGCTAATACATTTCTCATATATTAATTACTGTCATATCATAGTTATTTGAGTTGGTGGCTGGCTCCTTTCCTGCATTGTGAGCTCCCTGAGTGCAGGGGCTGTGGATGCTGAATTCTGGACCTCCCTCCAGAGCCAAGCATGGTGCTCTCTGCCCAGGATAGCTTAATAAAGATTTAAGAATGAATAAGTAAGTGAGTGATGGAGGGTACTGAAGTGCAAGTGAGACACTCTGTTTCATTTACAAGTAATTTGTTGTTCCATCCAGAGCAAGTTATTTTACTACAGTCAATCAGTTTTATTTTGTATAAAACGAGGATACAGGGGCATTCTAGGGGATAGAACCTTGGACAGGAGTGAGAAGGACTCATGTTCTTAAGTTCAAATCCAACCTCAGACACTTCCTAGCTATGTGATCTTGGGCAAGTCACTTACCCCTGCTTGCCTCAGTTTCCTCATCTGTAAAATGAGCTGGAGAAGGAAATGGTAAACCACTCCAGTGTCTTTGTCTTAAATGGCATCATGAAGAGTCAGAAATAACTAAAAAAAATTGAACAACAAAAACTGGGATGGTGGTGAGGAGAGATTTAATGAACACAAATTCTGGTGTTTTCCAGCACTGAAATTCTGTGCTAACAAAGAAACCCAAATCCCTTCTCCAGAGAGAGAAAAAACTTCTTTTGTGGCTGAGGACTGAAAAGGGATTTTTTTTTTTTTTGCCAGATTTCAGGTCCTTCATTATGACACTGGAAAGGTGCAAAAATTTAGTGTAAACAAACAAACAAAACTGGGTTCAGGTTCCAGATAGCCATTTGCTTGTTATCTGTGTAATTTTGACCAAACCTTGTTATTCAAATGTGTTCAACTCTTCACATTTTCTTGGCAAAGATACAGAGCATGCAGCTTATTTTACAGATGAGGAAACTGAGGCAAATAGCATTAAGTGACACAGCTAATATCTGAGGCTGAATTTAAACTCAGGTTTTCCTGCTTCCAAGCCCAGCACTCTATCCACTGCTTCACCTAGCTGTTTGTCCCTTTCCCTCCTTGCCTTCATTCTTCTAGAGAACATTGGATTTAGATGGTGTTTCTTGTCCCTTATGGCTCATTTATTCTCTAAGATCCATATTCTAGTATCCTGTGTTCCAAGGTCCTTTCCAGCTCTAACATCCTATGTTCCAAAGTCGTTCCCAGTTCTATAATCCTGTGATTCTATGCTCACTCCATCCCACTTTTCTCCTCTACTGAAACCTTTGTAAGACTGGATTGATGAGTGTGGAGTCAGGAAAACCTGAGTTCAAATCCCATCTTAGACTCTTACAAACCCTGTGATCTCGGGCACATTAATTAGCCTCTGCTTGTCTCACTTTTCTCAACTGTAAAATAGGATAATGATAGCACCCAGCGACCAGAGCCATTGTAAGGATAAAATAAAATAGTATTCGTAAAGCACTTTGTATAGCGTTTGGTACAGAGGGCTCCATATAAATGCTGGCTATTTTATTTTTATCATTGTTATTATCATCTTTGTGTCATTTGGGAGTGCAGGGGAAGGGTGGGAGAAGAGCTCTAGGGCCACCTGAGAAGAAGAATCATTTATCAGGGAGCCAGCCGTGCCCCAGAGCAAGCTAGAGACCATACCTAGCACGCCAAAGGCCCAGTCAGTCAGAGATGAGGAACAGTATTTTCTTTATTCAGACCCTTCTCCAACCTTCTGGCCTCCTCCGGGGCCACTGGGGGCATGAAGCTGTCTGCTCTTTGAAGAGATCTGGGAGCCGAGGGCAGTCTGAAGCCGGCCACTTTGAACTGCAACCGAGGGGGAGACCAGCCTGTGGAGATGGCCACTGGGCCCAGCCCTCCCCCTCTGAGATCTGGTTCCAGCCGGCAGGCCCCCTGAGCCAGAGTGAGTCAGGGCCCGACGGCCCCTGGCGAGATGTCAGGCTGATAAGTGAGGGGACCGGCTCACGGGGGGATCAAGCACTGGGGGCCGGCCCAAAGCTCGCTTTTTCCTTCCCGGTAAAAAGTTCAGGCCAACCACTTAGGAGCTTCTCCCCGCTGGAAAGACAGCTGCCTCCGAGGCGCAGATCAGCAGAGGAGGCCTCTGGAGGAAACCCCTCACCCCAGTTCAGAAAGGAAAACAGAAAGGGGATCAGAGGAGGAGAAAATCTTGTTAACGTCTCTGAGATGGAGGCTCTTCGGGGCGTTAACCTAGAGAGCAGAAAATCACCGAGGGGGATTCTGAAGAAGGCAAAAACGCTGAAAAATCTGCAGCGTCCGCTCGGAGAGGGCCTCGTCCGCCCCGTCTGTCCACAGATTTCCTGTAGAGAAAAAAGGGCGGGACGTAGCAAAGGAGGGGAACCCTTCCTTTGGGTGAGCGCATCATCATCATCGATATGCATGTATCGTATATGTGCCTAATATAATAATTATAACAGGTCTCTCCTCACCCGGGTAAAATGAACCTTTGGTCACTCGGTGGCCCGATGGAGCCCCGCTGGGGTTGAGGCGCACCAGTCTTGTCAGGGCAGCAGCGCGCAGCAAAGTCTAACGCAGAGAGGGCTGCCTGCCAGCGGCTCAGGGAGCCCTCTGAGTCTGGGGGAGGGGGGGTGTCGGGCCCCAAAGGGCAGGTAGCCGAGGCAGACCGAGAGGGAGGCAGAGGGGCAAGGGGAGGGCGGCGGGAGCTGGCGGAGACCGGAAGTCACCGTGATGGGGGTGGCAGAGGGAGGAGGGGAGGAGGCCCTAACAGGTAGAGAGAAGGGAGCAGAGGGGCAGAAATGGGCAGACACGGGGAGGGAGGCAGCCGTAACGGGATGGGAAGAGATGTCGGGGAAAGCACAAGGCGACAGCAGAGGTTTGAGACTAGCAGAGAGGAAGTACTGGGACAGGCAGCGGACTCACAACTCAAGGGCTGAACTAGATAACCCCGGGGGTCCCTTCCACTTCAGAGAATCTGAGAGTGTGTGCTCCGAGGTCCGATTCTCAGCTGACCTCATTTAGGGTGGGATGTCGGCCATGATCCTGAATCTTTCTCCCTCTCCCTCTTTCTCTTCCTCTCTCTTTTCTTCCTCTTGTTTTCCTTCTCAGTCTCTCCCTTCCTTTTTCTCCTCCTCTTCTTCCTTCGCCTTTTCCTCCTCTTCCTCCTCTTTTTCCTCCCTTCCTGCTCCATTTCCTCCTCCTCTTCCTCCTTTTCCCCCGCCCTCCTCCATCTCTTCCTCCATGATCCTCAATCTTTCTTCCTCTCCCTTTCTCTTCCTCTTCCTCTCTTTTCTTCCCTTTGTTTTCCTTCTCAGTCTCTCCCTTCCTTTTTCTCTTCCCCTTCCTCCTCCCCTCCTCCTCTTCTCTCCTCCTCCTCCTCCTCTTCCTCTTCCTCCTTCTCCTTCTCTGTTTGTCTTCCTGCTTCTGTCTCTGTAATAGTCTATCTCCTTTCCTTCCCCCCTCTCTTTATAAATGCATCTATCTATATTTATATCTATATCTACTGTTTACCCCTAGTTTACCCCTACTATTTGCACCAGAGGAGGGAGACCCCCTCATAGGGGGATACTTCCAGGAGGGAGTATCTCTTTAGCTGGTAGCTATCAGATAAGAGGAGGGATAATCCATGCAAGGGAGTGAAAGAGACAAAGGGAAGCAGAGGAAGAGTGAGATGACAAACAAAATTTGCCTCCTGCAGAGCTCCAGCAGAGAAATTCAACACGAGGAAGCTGGAAGTACATACTGGGACCATACTATAGAGAGCCTTGAATGCCAGACTAGAGGATTCCTGTTGTCTCCCCTGAGAATTGAGGAGTTGAGACCTGAAGTTTTTGGATCAGGGGAGTGACAAGACCATACATTATTGTGTGGAGGATTAAGATAAGAAGAACATATGATGGCAAAGGGAAGACTATTTAGGAATCTATTACAACAATCCCTGGGAAAGGAGGGACTTAAGTAGGTATCAGTAGAAGAGCTTAATAAAAAGATGAAAGAAAGATTCAAAGGAGTTCCTTTGTGAGTTCCAGAAAGAACAAAAGGTGCCTCTTCTTCTTCCCTCTCCTCAAAGCAATTGCAGTTAAATGACTTTCTTGGTGTTTGGAGCAGGATTTGAACTCAGGTCTTCCTGACTCCAGAGCAGGTATTCTACTGCCCCATCTAGCTGTCTCTGGAAACTCACTTTCTGATACTTTGAGGACTGCTTAATTGGACTGAAAAACAAAACAAGCAAAACTCAGCTCTCTCTCCAGGATGACTATCCTAGGAATGGCATTTCTTTTTCCCAGTCACCTCTGTATTGGGCTGGCTATGCTTAGCTTCTGAGTTACTGGGTTTAAAGCTTATTGCTTTTAGTTTATTTGAAAGACCCCCATTTGGTCAACTGAAGGATCAAATTATCAATTTCAAGATGGAAGGGGCCTCAGAGGTCATCTAGTCATTCCTTTATACTCAAGGAAACTGAGTTTTTAGTGACTTGTCCAGTGTCACACAGCTAATAAAGGAAGTAAGGTGGCACAATGGATGGGGCACTGGGCCTGGAGTTCAAATCCAGCCTCTGATATTTAGGAGCTGTGTGACCCAGGGCAAGTCACTTAGCCCTGTTTGACTCAGTTTCCTCACCTGTAAAGTAGGGACAATAATTGCATCTTCCTCTCAGGGTTGTTGCAGGAGTCAAATGAGACAACATTTGTAAACAGTGCTTAGCACAGTGCCTGGCACATGGTAGGTTTCATATAAATACTATCTAGCTAATTACTAGCTGTAGTAATGTCTGAGGCAGAATTCTAATACAGGTATTTCTCATTCTAAGTCCAGCTTTCTATCTCCTACACATCCTTGCTCCTCTGCTCACACATTCCCCCATTCTCAGTCACTATATCCTCCTCCTGAGCAAGTCCCCTTCTTTCTCTGGGGTTCTGTCACATAACCAAGCATGGAATCACAGAATTTGAGTGCTGGAAGGAACCTCAGTGACCATCTAATCCAATTCATATGTGAAAGATATCCTCTTTAAACAATAATTGATGAGTATTAGCTCATATTTCTATAGTGCTTTAAGACTTACAAAGCACTTTCCTCAAAACAACACAATGAGATATATAGGCCGTATATATTCCACCCATTTTGTAGATATAGAATCTGAGGCCCAGAGAAATAGAGGAGCTTGCTCAGTATCACACAAGTATTAAAGTTAAAGGGCAGGATTTGGGCCCAAGTTTCTCCTGACTCCAGATCTTAGCTTTGTCCAGTATACCATATTGTTTTTGTGTCTGCAGTTACAGTTGGCCACCCCAAAGCAATCCAAAAGCCCACCAGAATAGTCCAATTCTCTTTATGGACACCTTCTCTGAGCAGCTGCCAGGAGGTTAAGAAGCCATAAAATTAATAATAATCAACTCAATAAACTCAACAAACCGTTACTAAACATCTTCAGTGCTGTTTATTGGGAGAAATGAAGTTTAAATAAGACACAGATCTGCCCTCCTGGAGAGTAAGATACTTACACAGAAACCCACAATGTATACTATAACATAGGAAGTACATAGGAATTATAGGAGTTTGAAAATACTTCAGAAATCATCTAATGACTCAGAGTGAAAAATGAGTCCTGGGAAGGTTCAATGCCTTTCCTATTGCCACAACAGGTAGAAAATAGCTGAGCCAGGATTTGAATCCAGATCTTCTGACTCTAAATTCAATGTTTACTCCATTCCACTCCAATGTGGAGGTACAAAAGGAACCCTCTCTATGAAGTCCCAAAGGGAAAATCATTATAAGCAAGGGAGATGAAGAAAGCCTTCTTAGAGAAAGTGGCTTGGATTGGGCTTTAAAGTATGAATAGGGATTCAACAGACAAAGAAAAAACAGGAATACGGCACAGTCTGGGCAAAGGGAGGAGAGATGGAAACTCCAGGGCAGAGGTTCCCAGCTGGAACAGGGGAGGAAGATGAAGTGCCAAACTGTGGAGGGCCTTGGCTATCCAGCAGAATGGGAACTTTGTTCAGGAGACAGTGACTAAAGATCACTAAACAGAATGATATGCATCTCTGTGTGAGGAAAATTCTAAAAGTAGCTTGCTTCTTCCTCGGAGATAAGAAAGTCCTCGTTGTGAACCTTTGCCTGATCTCAGCCTACTTTTTTCCTTACTAGCCAAGAAATCCCAGGAGCACTGGAGAAGGTCACAGGGGTGCAAGATCATAGGATTTAGGACTGGAAGGGATCTCGGAGGTCATTGAGCCCAATACCTTCTACAGCAGTCAGAAATTTGGATCTTGGTTGGAATCTCTTATCTGCTTCTTACCACCTGTGTAAGCTTGGACAAGTTCACTTTACTTCTATGGCTTTCAGTTTCCTCATCTGTAAAATGGATCTCTAGAGTCTCTCCCAGCTCTCCATTTATGATTTCATGTATAAGGTTGTGTGGGTAGTAAAAAGCAGATACAGCACTCCAACTAAGACCCAGTGACTCTGGCCCATCTTGGGCCCTCCTTCGTTCCAAAACAATGGGACTCCCTCTGCTTTTCCTGGTGTAATAGGATGTCTTTGTATTTGAGAGTTATTAGGCTGAGGTTTATTAGGTTCAGAAAGGGAAGGTTCAGAAGGGCTAGCAATATATCTTTGATCCCTCTTTCAGTAGCTGGGACCCTGGCTAGAGGCAAGAGTTTAAGTTTGATGGCATTCACTGTTATGGCCATAACTTTTACTTTTTCTTCCTTCCTTCCTTCCTTCCTTTCTTCCTTCCTTCCTACCTTCCTTCCTTCCTTCCTTCCTTACTTCCTTTCTATTTCTCTCTTCCTTTCTCCCTCTTCCTGCTCTCTTTTTCCTTTCTTTTTAGCACCTTCATTTTCAAATATGTCTCTCCCAATATTTTTTATGGCAAAAAAAAGAAATAGAGAAGAAAGAGAAAAGAAAGAAAACAGTTCAGCAGGACAACATATCAAATGAATCTGACAGCATATGTAATATTCCATATCCATAAACTCCCACTTGAAAAGAAGAGAAGATATATTTTCTCACCTGTTCTTCAGGGACAAACTTAATCCTTAAAATTATACACCATTGCTTGTTTGTTTGCTGATAAAGGGAGGGTAAATGTACCCATTTACATTGTGGTAATCATTGTATGTACTGTCTTTCTGGTTCTGCTTACTTTATTTTTTATCAATTCATGTAAATTTTCCCATGCTTCTATGAATTCCTAATATTCACCATTTCTTATGGCACAGTAATATTCCATTACATGCATGAACCACAGTGTGTTGAGCTATTCTCTAACTGATAGACCTGGATTTGGTTTCTAGTTCTTTATAGCCATGGAAAGTGCTGCTAAAATAATAACAGTAACTAACATTTATATAGCTTTTACTATATGCCAGGCACTTTGCTAAGCCGTCTACAATTATTATCTTGTTTGATCCTAACAACCCTGACAGGTAGGAGTAATGAATATTTTGATGTTCATGGATACATGGAACCTTTTTCCCCCGTCTTTGATATCTCTGGAGTATTGCCTAGCAGGGAAGTCTCAGAATCAAAGGATGTGGTCTTTTAAGTTACTTTTTTCACATAATCGCAAATTTGTTATCATCCTTTGTAAATAAGCTGATAAAAGAGACTGAACTGTGAGTGATCCCAGTGAGGCCATAGGGAAATCGATGCAATTAAATATAAATACTGGGTGGCTTTTAATAGCTATAATTAACATTTGTGGTTGTTTTAATGGAGCAAGAGCTGGCAGGGTCGTCTAATTTGAGGGGGAAGTGAAGTTTTTGCTCAATTGCTTTGAGAACTTTGGCTTGCAAGTTGGATTTTTTTTTATTTACTTGTTTAAAGAAAGTTGAGAACTCAAACTCTTTAGACTTCAGCAGGATGCTGGAGGGCATCCGGATTCCCATGGCTGTAATGTGAGTAGAATCTGTCCCACGCTTATTCTGGACAGAAGCAGGAGGTGAGATATTTTAAATTCATCAGACATTTGAGATGGGAAGGACCTTATACAAAGTCCTAATGTGTATAGAAACTCACTAGCAAGGTAAGTAAAGGCTCCTCCTTTAATTAGTAAAGTATTCCTCCTCTTAAGCCTTGGAAAAATCACTTTCACTCAGTGGGTTTCAGTTTCCTGATTTGTAAAACCCAGCCCAAGGCCTAGAACCCTTCTAAGAGCCTTGCATTTTATAGAAGAGAAAATAAAGGATCAGGAAAATTAAGTGGGTTGCTCATGTCCAGAGAGTAAATATCAGAATGGGTCCTAGAATGTTTTTGATTCATAGTGAGAATTCTGCCATGATGCACTTCTTCCTGGTAGGGACCTTCTCCCAAGAGCCAGTGTTTGATCTGATTAATTTATGTGGAATTCACTCCTCTTTATTCTCATCACTCAATAAAAAGAGCTGATAGCTTTTGGGGAACCCTAAGGTTTCTCCTTTGTCAGGTCGACCCAGTAAGATCCATCCCTCCCATGAAGGTAGGCTAGTTTTCGTTAATGCCTTAGAGAAGAGGGAGAAGTGGCAGAAGAACTTAATGTAAATTGGAGGCCCTGAGAACTAATCCTGTCTATTCTCTTTGACCCTGGATGAGCCATCTTTGTACCTCAGTTTCCCTCCATAAAATAACACAGGATATAATGAGATGCTCTTTAAGATTTTTCAGTCCTTTCTAGTCTAAGTCACAAGAGAAGAGGGTCCAGGAAAGGGAATTTGGGGAGAAGTAAACTGGGCCTAGAGTTCAGTTCCTTGAGAGAGGGAAGGACAGCCCCCATCCACTGTATTGAGGCATCTAGGACAGTTCCGATTTAACAAAGACTGATCTTACTGAATTTGTCGGCATTTGGACCATCAGGTCCCAGCACTCCATAATCGAAGTGGGGAGCTGGAGCTCATATCTTTGAAGGTTTCTTTGCTGCTCCCCTTTCTGGGCCAGGTGATAGATAACCAGGTTCAATCTTGTTAAATCCTTTCTAAAACTGATGAAAGAGACTTAACTATGAGTGATCTCAGAGAGGCCATGGGGAAATCAATGCCCTGTTACATGGGTAATTCTGCCCACTGGAGTCTAGTAGCCCAGGTGACTTTTCTGTCTTGACACAGAGAAAAAGAAGGAGCATCCCTCACATTTCGAATCACCCCTTGTGACTTCCAGACTGTACTGGGGGTATTCTAGGCCCAGCTTGGAAGAAGCCGTCCAGGAATCCTAAATGGGGCAGCTAGGGGATTGGAGCTGAGAAGTACCAGTAGGCTTTGTGTTGCCATGGTGAGGGAGGATGGAGGAGGCTGAGCTCAGCTCTGCTTTGCACATCTGATCCCTCCCTTTATCAGATTCTCTTGTCTCTGTCTCCCCTTCCTTTTTTCCCCTTGCCTCTCTACTACCTTCATCTCCCTTCATTTCTTCTTCCCCATTCTTTCTTCCCCCCTTTTTTCTACATCCCCTTCTCTTCCTTCCCTTATTTTTCTCTCCTCTCCTCATCAGTCTTGTCTTCCTGTTTTCTTTTCTTACCCTGTCCTGTCCTGTCCTGTCCTCTTCTCACTTCTCTTGTTCTCTGTCCTGTCCTATCTCTCCTCTCCAATTTGGTTCAATGGAAGGATCTGGCTCTAGAGCCATTGAATTTTTTTTTTTAAATTAAAGCATTTTATTTTCAAAATATATACATAGATAATTTATGAAATCCACCCTTACAAAACCCTGTGTTCTATTTTTTTCCCTCCCTTCCACTCCTTTCCCCAGTCAGCAAGTGATCCAATATATGTTAAATATGTGCAATTTTCTATACAAATTTCCACAATTATGCTGTATAAAAAAATCAAATCAAAAAGAAAAAAATGGGAAAGAAAATAAAATATAAGCAAATAACAACAAAAAGAGTGAGAATGCTATGTTGTGATATACTCTCAGTTCCCCACAGTTCTCTCTCTGGGTGTAGATGGCTCTCTTCATCACAAGGTCATTGGAACTGGCCTCAATCACCTCATTGTTGAAGAGAGCCATGTCTATCAGAATTGATCATCATATATTATTGTTGTTGCCATGTATAATGATCTCCTGGTTCTGCTCATTTCACTCAGCATCAGTTCATGCAAGTCTCTCCAGGCCTTTCTGAAATCCTCCTGTTGGTCGTTTCTTACAGAACAATAATATTCCCTAACATTCATATATCATAATTTATTCAGCCATTTTCTAATTGATGGGCATCCATTCAGTTTCCAGTTTCTAGCCACTACAAAAAGGGCTGCCACAAACATTCTTGCACATGTGGGGCCCTTTCCCTCTTCTAAGATCTCTTTGGGATGTAAGCCCAATAGAAACACTGCTGGGTCAAAGGATATGCAGTTTGATAACTTTTTGGGCATAGTTCCAAATTGCTCTCCAGAATAAAGCCATTGAATCTTACTCAGTCCTTGTCTCTAATATGACTCTGGACAATAAATTTCTTGAAACTTCTCAGTTTCTCCATCTGTAAAACAAGAAGATTATCTAGATCAGGACTTCTTAAAGTTTTTGCTCTTGCTACTTCTTTTTACCCAAGAAATTTTTACATAACTCTGGGTATATAATTATATAAACTACAAATCAAACATTTACTGATAATAAATCATAATTTCATGATTTCCACATTCAATTATGAAACCCATTTTGAGGTTTCAAACCACAGTTTAAGAAGCAAGGGGCTTAGGTGGTCTAGATTACCTCTAAGGTACCTTCTAGCTACAAATCTATAATTCTTTTCTCCACCCATTTATGAAGCCCAAGACTATTATTCTTAAATGTTCCTCTTTCTCTTCTCCCTTACTTTCTCTTCCCTGCTCTGCCCTTCTTTCCTCTCCCTTCTTCCCATCTCTAATGAATATATAGATATAGATATATAGATATATATCCCAGAAGTCAGCAGTCAGTGACTTTTTCCTGGGTATCTGAATTGCTACCTAGCTTTAATCACTGATTAATCACACACTGAGGTGCAGCCTCAGTCAAACTGAGACCTGTGGAAGACCTTAGCTTAAAAAGGTCAAGGCCTGCCATAGCATCCAGAGCCAACTCAAGTTGCTCTGGAGAGGAAGGTGAGGCCGGTGACCTTGCCAGCCTCCCTCACTTACATCCAGTTCACTTGCATGTCACGGCATCCCCTCCCTGATGTCCTGGTCCTCTTCCAGAACAACAATCTGCAGGCACTTGATCAGTCTGTTTCATGAGGAGAGAGAGGTCCTTTGGCTCTTGCCAGAGAAATTCTAGTCTTTCCTTCATCTATAAAGGACTTCATCTTTCTTCCCCTTTCCTTATTTCTGGTCACCTGGCTGGGCAGTGGAGCTGTGAAAATAGAAAATACCAGAGAAAAGGGGAAGTATTTGTTTATTAAGCTCCTTCATTCTGGAGCAACCCAGCAGTTTAGTGATGTTCAACATGGGGGATTTGTGGAGTTTGGCTCAGTAATGTCCCACTAGTGAGTTCAATCAATCAACAAACATTTATTAAGTGCTGTCTATGTACCAGGCCCTGAGCTTAGTGCTGGGGATATAAAGAAAAATAAATATAAAAAGTAGTCTTTCTACCTTGAAGGATAATAGTGGAAAAGATAACATGTTCATAAATGGGTGTATACAAGATAAAATCACCTATATAGAGAGCTAGAAGGAAACTGAGATACTATTTACTCCAACCCACTCATCGTTTTACAGATGAAAAGACAACTGATTTACCTAAGGTTTCATGGGTAGTAAGCATCAGAGGCAGAATTTAAATCTGAGTATTTTAAAAGAGGTACAAGGTAACCTTAGAAGGCAAGACATCACCACCTGGAAAGGCTTCCTGGAGGAGGTAAAATTTGAGTCTTAAAGGAAGCTACAGGTTCTAGGAGTTTGGAGGAAGGGAAGATAGAACACTGGGCTGAGAATCAGGAAGACTCCACTTCCTGAATTCAAATCCAGTCTCAGACACGTCCTAACTGTGTGAACCTAGCCAAGTCACTTACACTTATCTGCCTCAGTTTTCTCATTTGTAAAATGAGTCGGAGGAGGAAATGGCAGTATCTTTGCCAAGAAAACCCCAAATGCAGTCACTAACAATTGACATGACTGAAAAAACAACAACTTCTTCCACTCAACTTCTAAGAGGTAGAGGCTCGAGAGAGATCATCCCAGTCAGGAGCAACATCCAGGGTAAAGAAGAAAAACTGGTGAGTTCATTTCCTTCCTACCCTAGCTGATATTGTCATGCCCTGGTAGCGACAGGGTATCTGGGCCAAGTTCTGGAGGGCCAAAAGGTGAGGACCTTTGAATCTTCCCTCTGCTGTTGGCCGGTCTAAATGACCTCTGAGATCTCTTTCAGCTCTAGATTTTTGGGTCTATGGGATATGGAACCTATAACCCTATGTTCTAGTGAAGTTATAAGGAAATAGGAATGATATTTATCCAACTGGGCTACGGCATCAACTGCCTCCATAGTTTGCCATCACTGGCACCAAATTCATAAAAGTATGAGTTGGAAGGAGGACACTGGAGATTCTTTAGTTCAGTTCCTTTATTTTGTAGTGAAGGAAACTAAGAAACAGGGAAGTTAAAAATCTTTCCAAGGATTTGCAATCAAGTGCCCTACGTCCAGATCTTCAAGCAGAGATGGGATTACCATTTGTTGAGAATGCAGAGGCTCCTTCCCATGCTGGTATATTTTCATCCTAAAAGTGTCCCAAACTCCCAGAAGTGCACACCTTTGGCGCCACTTCAATCTCAATAATGCCCATTGACCAGTTCAGCTTCCAGTCCTTGGGGCTCAGATCTCTCTGTACAGGGATTATCTAGATGAGCTAGATGTATCTAAGGTACCTTCCAGTTACAAATCTAGGATTATTTTCTCTGTTCTTCCATTTGTGAAGCCCAAGACTATTTATTATTCTTAGAGCCTCTTCCCCTTCTTCTTTATTATTTTCTCTTTCTCTTCTCCCCTTCTTTTCTCTCCTTTCTTCCCTCCCCTAATGAACAGCTATGCCATCAGCCACAAGTCTGGACTCATAGTCTCACAACCTGACTCCCACCTTTCCTTCCAACGTGGTTGGATATTCACCAATTCCCACACCTGGTCATCTGGTCAAACCGGCGTTCTCTCTCTTTTCTCCCCAAATCATGCTTTCGCTCATCCCCATGCCTTTGCATTGACCATCCCCCATATCTAGAATGTCCTCCTTTCTTATTTTTGTATCATAGAATTCCTTTTTTTTTTTTCTTTAAGATAATTCCAGCACCTCCTACTATGGACAACTTTTCCAGATTCTACTCAACTACTAGTATCCTCCCTCCCAAACTGCCTTCCACTTAAATACTTTGGATGTATTTGTATTTATTCATCTTATTTGCCTGCTGCATATGTGTTCTTATTCTCTAAGGGCAGCTAAGTGTTGAAGTGGCCTGGGCTCAGAGTCAGGAAGGCTTGAGTTAAAACCTGGCTTCAGATACTTACTAGCTATACATATACATATATATACACACATGCGCATATATACACACACACACACACACACACATATATATATATATGTATATGTATATATATATATAATCCTGGGCAAATCATTTATCCTATCTGCCTTATTTTCTTTATCTGTCAAATGCAGGTCATAACACACCTTCCAGAGTTGTGAGAATGAAATGAGATAATAATTGTAATGCATTTGGCACATAGTAGGTGCTATGTAAATGTTAGCTCCTTTTCTTTTATCCTCTATTAGAATATAGGCTCCTTAATAGCAGATATTGTTTCCGATTAGAAGGTGCAGTAGGTAGAGCACTGGCCTGGAGTCAAGAAAATAATTCAAAAGTAGCCTCAGACATTTACCATCTCTATGACTTTTTACAAGTTATTTAATTTCTTTGCCCTATTTTCCTCATCTGTAAAATGGGGATAATTAATACTAGCACTTCCACTCCAGGGTTGTTGTGAGGATCAAGTGAGATAATATTTGTAAAGCACTTAGCATGGGCCCTAGAACATAGTAGGTGCTTTATAGATACTTAATCTTTCCCTTCCCTTCCCCTATTTGTATTCAGAATATCTAGCACAGTTCTTGGCATATATAGTAGATGCTTAACAGATACCTATTGATTGATTAATTGATTTTCCATTAGGGACCGTAATTTTCCAGCTTATGTGGACCAAAAAAACCCCATTCACATAGGATTATCCAAGACTTACAGATGTCAGTCATCTCTTTTTTAAAGAAAGTATTACTACCAATTTCATGATGTGGAGTATAAAAGCTATCAAAGAAATTTATAACTGAAAAATAAGTCAGGATGAGAATGGGGGATAGCCAATGGATACCTCTGCTGCTCTATTGGAATTCTTCCATTGCCAAAAGAAAACAAAAAAGGCTCCCAGGAATTTGGGTAGATTCTCAGGGAGACCTTAGGAAAGACATGGATGAGAGTCACACAGGATGAAGAAGCCCAGAAGGACTGAAATATGTGTTGTTGGAGGGAACATACACATCAGTGAGATCATGGATTCATTTGAATATCACTATGAGTCATTTGACTCCTTTTCTTCTCTCCTATTCCCAAGGAATACCGCCTGCACTGCCCCATAGCTATGTTAGAAGAGATGGTAAGATCCTTAAAGATCATGTGGTACAACTCCATTATTTTACAGGCTTTCCAGGAAATGGAAGCCAGAGAGATGAGATATCTCACCCAAAGTTAAGCAGCTAGTAAGGGGCAAGAGGAGGACTTGAACCCACATTTTCCTGTGTTTTATCACTTTACGCTTCCAGTTTTTAAAGTTTGCAGGAAAGATCATTTCTTTCCAGAAAGCAAGAAACTCAGGATAGAGCAGGGTCTATTCTTCCCCAACTCTCCAGCTATGGGCTCCTCTAGGTAAGCTGTTCTCCTAACATGAAAGCATGGAGTGACTCTCCTGGGAGAGAGTCTGAATTGTAGGAGGTCCCTTCTCCCTCAAAATCCCAGAGCTATCCACCCTCATCAGAGTGAGGATGGACAGGAGTCTCTGATGCATTAAAGGGAAAGAGAATAATAATGAGGCAGAATTTTTCTTAGGCTAGTTTGCTTTAAGACATGATGCTTCAGACTCCAAATTAGCAAGTATCTTCTCTGAAGCTCAAGAAAGGAAGAAATTGACAGTTTCCTCAAAGAAGCAGGGATTGAGTTTACTTGGCAGGAGAAACCATTCTCCAAATATGGGATGTGCTGCTTCCTAGGTCAGGTTAAGTCTCTGCCTTCTTAAAAATCTTCATTTTGAATATTTGTTAAATTCAACTCTCTTGCTTGCATGCAAGGCCCTCCATAATCTGGCACCACTCATAAAGTGTCACTTTCCAGGCCTCTTTCAAAGTACTTCCCTCCACATGCTGTCTATGCCATCCAAACAGGGCAAAATCCCACGCTTCAAATACCGGCCTTCCTTCTGTGCCCTCTGCCAAAGTCCTGCGCATTCTTTCTCACCCCAAACGCTGCTTCTTTCAGGAAGCCCACCCTGATTTTATTCCCCCCCATAATTAACTTTTCCCTTGCACTGCACAGAGCCCTTTTTCTGACCTTCTCTAGGGCATTTATCATGGAAGTTATCATTTAGTTAGTCCTTAAAGAAGGCAAGACCAAATCTTTCCAAAGTATCCAAAACTTTCTATCTCCCCCCATACCTCTGCACACAGCAGCCAATTAGTAAACACTCGTTGAATTGGATCCAATCTGTTCTAAGTATTATTAGACAAAGTGGGCTCCATGAGACCAAGACCAAGTGTCTTATGATCTCAGTGTATAGCCTCCTCCCAGCACTGCCCCTTCGTTACTCCTTGTTGGGGGAAGGAGAAAGTGGGGCACAAAGTTTAGGAGGGCAGGAGGGCACCAAGCTGGGCTTGAGGGGCCAGTCAGCTCTGGAAAAAGCTCCGAGATCTGGGGAGGCATTCCCTGGGATTAGCCCTTCTTTGTCACTTTAATACAGTGGGCCAGGCAGGATTAGAGGCCCATCTCTGCCTCCCCCAGTGCTGGGGAGGGGACTGAGCCCTCAGCTCCTTCCTGGCTACCCCAGCTGCAGAGCCTCAACTTCAGGGGGACTCTGAAAGCCTGGTCTGCTCAGCTCTTGGTCCCAGGTCCCTCAGCACCCAGCTCTGGCTTCTGTAGGAGAGCTGAAAGTTACCCTAGGAGACCATTTTATGGCTGGGGAAACTGAGGCAGAGAGCAATCAGGGACTTCCCTAGGGGCCCAAGACTACTAAGTCTGAGTGCAGGTCTGCCACTCTTGGACTCCACACTTTCTATCAGGACCCGCTCTTGGTGCCCAAGACTGGGGGCCATCTGGCTCTGCGCCCCCAGGGTCTAGATCTGCCAAGTAGGGCAGCTCCCTTCTCCAAGGAGCCCTCATTCGGCTCCTTCTCCAAGCCTCATTAAAGAAAATGGCATTTATCTTGAATTTCTCTAATGGGGAGGGGGCAATGCTGGATGCTAAATCCTCAGTTCAAGTCTCTACTCTGACAGACAGTAGCTCTGTGATCTTGAATAAGTCATTTGTCTCTCTGAGCCTGTTTCCCCATCTGTAAAATATAAATATCAGAAAAGAACTTTATTAACTTTAAATTATTAGTACTATCAAACTATTAAATAAGGGTGATAGTGAGAGCAACTAGGCAGCATAGTGGATAGAGCACCAGCCCTGGAGTCAGCTGGAGTACAAATCCAACCTTAGACATTTGCTAGCCGTGTGATTCTGAGCAAGTCACTTAACCCCAAGTGCCTCTAAAAAAAGAAAATAAATAAGGGTGATAGTGCTTAGGATAATGTCTTGTGCCTGCCCCCCTGTCCTCCTTTAACACTGACTGAGACAGTTATCAGAGGATTCTAGATTAACAGCTTTGTGTACAGGAGAGCTGGGCTTGGAATACAAATTGTGCTTCAGGTCTAAGCTCTGACACTGTGTGGGATATTGGAGAAATTACTTACTTTGTCTGAGTCTCAGTTTCCTTTTCTGTAAAATGAGAGTGATGACAATTCTAACACACCAAACCTCACAGGGGTGTTGTCAGAACAATATTTCTCAGCCCTGTGGAAGTCAATCATTCAACGAGTATTTATTAAGCACCTACTATGTGCTTATTAAGGACAGAAAGGCAAAGAATGAAACTAATTTTATTTCCTTAATGGGGAGATGGCAAACACATATGAAAATATAAAATTAATAAATATTAATACATATACATATATATGTATATATATATGTATACATATACATACATATATGTACATATATGTATGTATATGTATACATATATACATATATGTATATATATGTATATATACACACACACAGTAGTTTGGGAGGGAAGCAAAGGTATAGTGGAAAACATTTAACAGTTAACTCCTTGGGGGAAAAACACACACACACAATACACTTTTTTTCTTTATTAAAGCTTTTTTTTATTTTTCAAGACATATGCATGGATAATTTTTCAACATTAACCCTTGAAAAACCTTGTATTCCAATTTTTCCCCTTCCTCCCCCCTCCCCTAGACAGCAAATAGTCCAATATGTGTTAAACATGATAGAAATATATGTTAAATCCAATATATGCATAGATATTTATACAATTATCTTGCTTTACAAGAAAAATCAAATCAAACCAGAAAAAAATGAGAAAGAAAATAAAATGCAAGCAAACAACAACAAAAAGAGTGAAAATGCTATGTGCATGATACACTTTTCAGTTTAATCTTCACCATTAACATTTTCTGTCAATTTCTTAAGTCTAAACAATCAACTAAATTGTAAATCAATCCCTGATTCATGGCATCTGCCAATTTCCAAAGTAGATATACTCACACGGAAAATTTAACAGAAAAGGAAAAAAGTGGCAAATAAAGAAACAGAGACCCAGAAAGATAAAGCAAGAGAAGTGACTCACATGGGGCCAGTTTCATGCTTAGTTGGTTCTTGGGCCCAGGATGCCCCTGGAGGGAGGGCATTAACAATTGGGGAAGAAAAGAAGGGGAAAAGGAGGAGGGGAGGAAGGGGAAATGAAGAAAATTTTCGTGGAGAAAATGGTGTTTGAACTTTATCTTACAAGAAGACAGGGGCTTCATGAGATGGAAGGAAGGAGGAAGTATATTATGGACAGGTGGGACAGCCACAAAAAGGGATGGAGATGGGAGAAAGACATGCAGCAGAGAGAAGGACAGAGAAAAGGCCAGGATACAGAGTGGGAAGTGATGTCTAATGAGGCTGGAAAAGTAGGCTGGGGCCAGGTTGTAAAAGGACTTTCAAAGCTAAACAGAGGAGTTTATCCAGGAGGATAAAATAGAAACCGGAATCATGATTATGATAAAAACAGTGAGAGAACATGAGAACATGTGGCTTCAGCAGCCCAGCTGAATTGTGCCTTAAAGGACCTACAGACCATTCCTAGAAACAGGATTTAGAGGTGCAGAGGACCTGGAGAACCATTTAGTTCAACCCATTCATTTTACAGAGGAAGATACAGACCCCGTGACACATCCGAGGTCAGGGGCTGCACAAGTACCAGACTAGTGAGGAAAGAGGATAAAAAGGAGTAAGATGGTAAATTCCCAGCAGAAGCCAGCCCTCCCCAAGAGGAAAGTGAATCTACCTGAGCTGGGAGAGCCCGGGCCTGGTAGGAGGCTGTCCATCTGCCTGCAGGCCTGCTCCCTGGCTTACCTGCCCACCTGCCACTGCCCCGGGGAGCACCTCCTGCCCCTGCTTAGCTTAGCCATGTCAGGGGGTTATTGCTGTCTTAAATTGTCCCTCCCCAGCCTTGTAATCAGGTGATACCTGCTCTTCTTGATCATGAGGGCCTGTGGTGTCGCAGAGATCATCTGGCAAGGAGGGGGCAGCCTGGGAGAGTGGGCGCTCCTACATGAGCCAGGTTCTGTTTATATTGGGACTCAGAATGTCTCTGCCTGGGTAGGGAAAGAGGGAGGGCGGCAATGGTTGTTTGTCCTTCTTCTGGAAGAGCACCATGGCATGGAGAGGGGATCCGAGCGAACTGGGAAGCCGGGCAAGGTCGCCGGCCTCCCCTGCAGCACTCCTGTGTGCCAGGCAGCACGCTACACACTTTCTACAAATATTATCTCACTGGATCTTGGCAACCCCCCGAGATGTAGGTTCTATCAGCACCCCCATTTTACAGGTGGAACCAAAGCAAACACACTGACCTACTTGGGGACAGCTAGGTGAGAAATGAGAAGAAACTGGTCCTGAAGTTCAAATGTGACCTCAGATACCTCCCAACTGGGTGACCGTGGGCAAATCACTTCACCCTGTTTACATCAGTTTCCTCATCTGTAAAATGAGCTGGAGAAGGAAATGTCAAACTCTACTCTAGTGTCTCTCCCAAGAAAACCCCTTAAAAGGGTCAGGAAGAATCAGTCAGAAGGGAAAGTAAGCAATAAAAACAAAGACTTGTCCAGAGGATCTGAGGTGGGATTTGAACTTCTGATTCTGCCCTTTGTAAGGAAGTGTATTTACACATGTATATCAGTTCATCTGTACCAGTGCTTATCAGCTTATATTATGAATCTGCGTGTGCAAATGTGGACATGTTTATCAGTGTTGTCTGCACAGTATGGCTGCCTCTAAGTGAGTGTGCATGGAAGCATGAGGAAGCATTTATTACTCTCCTTTCTGGGAAGCCACTGGGGATAGAAAGACAAAAGTCTCTGCTTCTGGGGGCTTGCATTTGAACAGGATGAGGCACTGCATGGCAATGGCGGCCAGGGAAGAGAGTTTGGGTCAGATAGTCCCATCGTGCAGCCAAGGGAGGGTAGTGTCGTTGTGGCTACTATTCTGAGAGCAAAGGCAAGAGGGAGAGAGGAAGCCGGGGCAGGGCACACAGAGAAGCGTGGGCCGGGCCTGCCAACCAGTGGCTGAGGTGGGTTTTCCCTCACTCACCTCCTGAGCGGGCAGCTTAATCCCAGGGCAGAGTTCCAAAGCTGAGGGGCAGAGAGGTGGTCGTGGTCTCCGGAGGTCCTTGTTCCAAGTGGGAAGAAAGAGCAAATGGGAAGGTGCCTGGGAGGTCCTGGTGGGTGGTGGGATGACACATTTGGGTATGGAGAATATGTCTGCGTGGGTCAGGCCGTGGGCACAAACTTGCCTGTATCCTGAAGCTACATCCCAGATTTCTTGTGAGCAAACATCCATTTCCACTTAAGGGCCCTGGGTCAGAACGTAGGACCCAGGAGTTCTGGCACTGACCAACCTCAGAACCAGCCCTAGGGGCGCCGCTTAGCCTTGCTTTATCTCTCGTGGCCTTCGTTTCCTTAGCTGCCAGGGTCACCTCCCTGCCCGTGGGATTTAGAACTGGAAAGGTCTTCCATATTATCCAGGCATTTTACGACTCATTTTACGCCAAGCCAAGGGGAGTGGGAGAGCATAAAGAAGGTCCCCCAGCTAATGGTTATCAGAGCGGGGCTCGAGTCAGAATCCTGAGTCCAAATCCAGCCCCGCCCCTCCCCCACACTCCCTCACAATGGATGGGTGAAGGGCTTTGACAGTTACAAAGTGTCTACAAAGCACCCTTGCTGCCAGGTGTGAGGGAGATGATGAATGGACACGCTGACTGCTTCCCCCTGGGGCTGTGCTCCTCTCCTCCATCTTCTAGGGACACTCTGTGCTCGCCCGGGGCAGAGCACGAGGGCTCCCTCCTCGGAAAGAGACTTGAACATCCATTCTCCA
>JAJPUD010012283.1:0-50120 GCA_023553655.1 Myrmecobius fasciatus
TTTTAATTGTAACCCTAATTTATTGATGTTCTCTTACTCTATTTTATGCAAATAAGCATCTAGAGATATAAAGTTACCCCTTATAACCACTTTGGCCGTATCCCACAAATTTTGGTATGTTGTCTCATTATTGTCATTCTCCTGGTTGAAATTATTGATTGTGTCTATAATTTGCTCTTTCACCCATTCATTCTTCAGGATTAGATTATTTAATTTCCAATTAATTTTTGGTCCATTTTCTCCTGGCCTTATATTACATGTGATATTTATTGCACCATGATCTGAAAAGGATACATTTACTATTTCTGCTTTTCTGCATTTGATTTTGAGATTTTTATGCCCTAACACATGATCAATTTTCGTATAAGTTCCATGAACCCCTGAGAAAAAAAGTATCCTCCCTTCTATCACCATTCAATTTCCTCCAGAGATCTGTCATACCTAACTTTTCTAACATTTTGTTTACCTCCCTAACTTGTTTCTTATTTATTTTGTGGTTTGATTTATCTAATTCAGAGAGAGCAAGGTTGAGATCCCCCACTAGTATAGTTGTACTGTCTATTTCTCCTTGCATCTCTGTTAGTTTCTCCTCTAGGAATTTGGATGCTATGCCACTTGGTGCATATATGTTTAGTATTGATACCTCTTCATTGTCTATGGTACCCTTTAGTAAAATATAGTTTCCTTCCTTATCTCTTTTAATTAGATCTATTTTTGCTTTTACTTGATCTGAGATAAGGATTGCTACCCCTGTTTTTTTGTTCACTTGAAGCATAAAAGATTCTTCTCCAGCCCTTTACCTTCACTCTGTATGTATCTCTATGTTTTAGATGTGTTTCTTGTAAACAACATATTGTAGGATTCTGGCTTTTAATCCAGTCCGCTATCCATTTCTGTTTTATGGGAGAGTATATCCCATTCACGTTCACTGTTTAAAATGACTATATCTATATTTCCTGCCATCTTATTTACCCAAAGTTATATTTTTCTCTTCCCTTTCCCCTTACTACCTTCCCCTCTCCCCAGTATTTTGTTCTTGATGACCACCTCCCTCCAACAGTCCTCCCCCCTTTAAAACCCTCCCTCTTCTCCACACCTTTCCCCTAATCCCTTTATTAATTTATCCCTTTCTTTTCCTCCTTTCCCTCCTACTTCCCTATACAGAGGGCCAAGTTTTTCCCTGAAATCAATTGCGTCTGATATACTCTTTTAGAGCCCAATCTAATGAGAGTAAGAATACTCATCACCCTTCCTTCTTTCCCTCAATTATATTAGATTTCCTATGTCTCTTCATGAGACTTTTTCTGATTTTATCTCCTTTTTATTTTTACTTTATTTTACCTCCATCCCCCCCCCCTTTTTACAGTATGATGTACCTTCAACCTCTAATTTCTTTCCGATTATTATCGAAGTAACATCACATTATACCCCCATTCTTCAAGGATACCCCTAGTAGAGATATAGTTCTCAAGAGTTCTTTCCTTTTTACCTTTTTATGCTTCTCTTGAGTTCTGTGTTTGGAGGTCAAATTTTTTGTTCAGATCTGGTCTTTTCATTAGAAATAGGTGGAATTCTCCTGTATCATTGAATGACCATCTTCTTCCCTGGAAGATGATGCTCATTCTAGCTGGATAGCTTATTCTTGGCTGTAATCCAAGTTTTTTTGCCTTTCAGAATATCTGATTCCAGGCCCTTTTATCCTTCAATGTGGAAGCTGACAGATCCTGTGTAATTCTAATTACAGTTCCTCGGTATTTGAACTGTTTTTTTCTAGCAGCTTGTAATATCTTTTCCTTGGTGTGATAGTCCTGAAATTTGGCCACAATATTCCTTGAGGTTTTAATTTTGGAGTCTCTTTCAGGAGGTGATCGGTGAATTCTTTCAATGCCAACTTTGCCTTCTGATTCTAAAACATCAGGGCAATTCTCTTTCTTGATTTCCTGGAAGATAGCATCAAGGTTCTTTTTTTCATCATGGCTTTCAGGGAGTCTGATAATCCTTAGATTGTCTCTCCTGGATCTGTTTTCCAAGTCAGTTGCTTTTCCTAGGAGATATTTCATATTTTCTTCTATTTTTTTCATTTTTTTGTTTTTGTTTGACTGATTCTTGAAGTCTTATTGAGTCGTTCATTTCAATTTGTTCAATTTTAATTTTTAAGGTATTATTTCCTTCAGCTATCTTTTTTAGCTCCTTTTGTAACTGGCCAATTGAATTTTTTTGGTTCATTGCATTCTTTTTCCATTTTGCCAATTTTATTTTTTCAGTGAATTGTTTTCTTTTTCCAATTCACTAATTTTGTTTTTCCGTGAATTGTTGTCTTTTTCCAATTCACCAGACTTATTTTCCAGTTTTTCACATCTCTGTTGCAGGGCGATATTTCCTTCTTGCACTGCTCTTAATTTATTTCCCCAAACTTCTTCTAGCTCTCTTTTGAGATTCTTTATGCAATCTTCCAGGTAAGCCTTCTGAAAGGGAGACCAGCTTAAGTCCACCCCTTTGGCTTTATCTGGGATTGTTTTCAGAATCTCAGGATCTGGGGACTTCTCTAGTTTTTCTCCGTAAAAGCTGTCTAAGGTGAGAGCTCTCTTTTTCTTGCTCATGATTTTCAGCAGAGGTATCAGTCACCAGCAGGGAATTCTGGTGCTGCAGCAGCAGTGGCAGCAGCAGCTGCAGCAGGGATTTCAATTTGCCCTGGGGCAATTTGCCGAGTTGACTTCTGGTCTGCGGCTGATCTGGCTAGATCTGCACTAGGACCACACTTTCAGCTGCTCTCAATCCACCCTTTATCAAAGGTAGACCTGCCAAAGCACCTGCCCGCAAGCAGAGCAAAGTGGCCCAAGCATCTCCCAGGGACTTCCTGGCAGCCTAAAATCTTCTGGTCCTTCCCAGCCCCGGACTTGCACCCCGGCTGTGCCCTGGTGTCTGAGCGCTGGGAGCTGCTCAATCCCCTGCCCATCTAAAACTGACCTCAGAAGTTCTTTCAAAATAGATATTTGATAGAAGTGCATTGTAGTCCAAGTGTTTGGTACAGCCCTTACTCCAAAACCAGTACGGAGCCTCAGTTTGTCTGGGTTTGAGGGAAGGTCTCAGGAGCTCACAGAGGATGCTGCCTGCAGTTCGCCATCTTGGCTCCGCCCCCGACATTTTTTTTTTTAAAAAGGAAAAATACACACACACACATACAAATATATTTAAAAAGATATTTTTGTTGGTAAAGAACTGGAAATTGAGAGTATGATGAAAAATATTCCCCTCTTGAGGAAGAAATGGTGGAGTCTTAATACAGATTTAAGCATACTTTTAAAACATTTTGTTCCTTTCTGGGATTGTGTGTCCTGTATTTTTTTTAAACATGGATGATATGGAAATATGCTTCACCTGATTGCTCATGTATAATCTATATAAAATCGCTTGCTTTCTCAAGGAGAGGAAAACAGAGGAAAAGAGAATTTGAAAATCAAAATTTTAAAAAGTGAATGTTAAAATTGTTTTAATATGCCTTAGAGAAGAAAATAGAAAAAAATAATAAATACAGGTATTAGGACTCAGATTTTACTATTCCATCATGGTCCATCCTGGTTCTATTCCAGAAACAGTTGTCTATAAATAATGAATATGATTTGAGGAAACTATCACATTTTTGCGAATGAGGAAAAATGGGGACAGGTTTTGGATAGATTCCATGGGACTACTCCACATGATATCCTCTCTATAATTCTTGAGATGGGAATATCTTCATTGGTGCTGACAGCATTTTGGAAGGGATGTTTGTGATATGAAGCGGGAGGAAGCACTCTGTTTACACACTATATACCAGATTTATGATTCTGATGTGAGAAAATGTAACTTCCCCATCTGTAAAATCAGAGATAAACCATGGATGGTCTCTACAGTCATGGTTTGGTGACCCTTGGTGTTTCTAACAAGAAACTTTGTTTTCTTTACAATATTATGGCTTGTTGTAGTGTAAATTTTCAGTATTTCCCCATGCTTTTTTGTTTAATTTTGTAGTTATAAACTACAAAATTTTGTAGTTTAAATTTTGTGAAAAGTGTAATAAGAATGAATTACAGGGGCAGCTAGGTGGCACAGTGGATAGAGCACCAGCCCTGAACTCAGGAGGACGTGAGTTCAAATCTGGTCTCAGACACTTAACATTCCCTAGCTGTGTGACCCTGGGCAAGTCACTTAACCCCAATTGCCTCAGCAAAAAGCAAAAAAAAAAAAAAAAGAATGAATTACAAAAATATACTATTCAATTTTGGGCTGAATAAAGAATGGCCCAACTATGGTCCACATAAAAGATTTTTAAAGATTCACTTAGTTGTGGAACAAGTAGCTAAAGGCAAACTAAGGAAATTATTAGACTTGGGTTTTATTTCTGCATTTGCTAGTAATGGTCTACTTGACCTTGAACACACCACTTATTTCTTTGAGGTCCAGTTTACTCAGATGCAAAATAAAGAACCTTTACTTGATAATTTATAAGACCCCTTCCAATTTTAAATACTGTGATGGTACATGGTGAGACCAAAGTTTGAAAACAATCTGATTTTAGTATGCTGTAAGCTCAAGATGAGTTTGGTTTGATAGCCAACAACTTTAACGTGATCTTGGGTTGCATTAAAAGAAGCAAAACTTTTAGAGAGAAGAATGTGATAGTCCCTTCATTGTACATTTTGCTTTGGCCAGTATACAGTTAGAAATATTATTTTCAGTTTGAGTATGATAGTTTAAGGACATTCACAATTTGGAGAATATTCAAAAAAAGGTAACCAGGATGTCTGAAGGATGTTTTGAGCTAATGTCACATAAATAAGATTGAAAGGATCAGAGAGGTTTAATACAGAGAAAAGAAGTATCCAAGAAGACCATGATTGTAATTGGATCCCTGTGGCCAAAATCAGAAGTTATGAGTGGTAGTTAAAAACTAGACTACTTAAGCATGACATGAGGCATAATATCCATAAATATGAAGGGTCCCCATCCATTACAGATCTTCACATAAACTCTGGATGAGTAGTTGTTTATATCAGGGATTACTTTTGGTTACAGGTTAGACTCAATGGCTGCAGAAGTTTTTCCCAACTCTAAAAATTCTGTAACTGCATGAATAGTCATATTTTTCCTGTGCAGTAAGCAAAGGACTCCCTAGTAATACCTTATAATCAACCACTGCTGCTGGGCTCCTTTATTGCTAGCTTTCTAATATTTATATCTTTCACTTCATGTAAGTTTATTTTCAGTCCATGTGATGTTTGAGCCAATTCAAGTGAACTTCAGTAGTAAAATTTCATGAGACATGACATTAACTGTTCCACTAATGTCCTGACTTATAACATCTGCTCCATCTCCTACCAACCCTATAATTCTCTTTCTAAAAGAGAAGAAATAAACTTCATATGACCTAGCTGGTGTTTTTACACTCAAATGATTTTGTTGAATTCAGTTTAAATGAATGGATTTTTTTAAAAAAGCAAACAGCTTTTCAAATCTATATGAAGAGCCTCCAAAAAAGTAATCTCCCATAAATTAGTTTTAACTGCATTTTACATTTTTTCAAACAGCTGCTTTTCTGTTAATTGAACGTGGAATAAAGTCCCATATATTGATGAAAAGCTATTCATCACTGGGCTTCAGTGGAAAGCAAAATTAGTATTCTTTACGCAAATTATTTCATTATCATCATTGGAAATCCTGTATTAAAAACCTTATTTTGATATTTTATTGGTGCATAATAATGAGTAGCCTAGGGATTTTAAAAATGTGAAAGAGTTTTTACCATTGTAATAGGTCTGGAGACCCTTTTCTATTCTTCAAGATCTTTCAGAAATTTCTGATGCTAGTTCAGCAATCACATCCCTTAATTTATTCCATATACTAGGTTACATTTTTTCTGTGCTGTGTCTCAAACTATTAAGAACACTTAGATTATCTCTCAGTGTTTGTTTATAAATAAATGTTTATTAACTGTTTATATAATATGACACAGAAGCTTTTCCCTATCTGTTCTCAGAACAGTTAAGTCTACAGTGGATTTGATGATTCAAAATAGCAGGATTACTTTGATGTAAGTTATGCTGGTGGTCTTTTGTACATCTCAAATACATACAATACTGTATCCTTTAGGGTCAATTTTGTCTATTGTAGACAACTTCCTATTTTAGCTGATTTGGAAAGAGCTGAAAGGTTCTTCTGCCCCCAAATGCTTCTCTTTAGAGACACACTGTAATTCTTATATATTTCTATTACTTATTTCTTGAGTAAAAACATTGACAGATGATGTTAATGATCAAATATTCTGTAGCATTATAAACCCTTAAATCTGGAAAGGACCTAAAAGGTCAATTAGTCCAACTGTCATATTTTCAGTGAAAAAAATAGGAGGTCAAAAAGATAAAATGGTCCATGGTCATTTAATTAGTACTATGGTGGCCAATACAAGTTTTTGGGAAGAGATAATACATTGAAACTCTATTAATACTTTACTCAAGGGATACAAAGAGAAATTCCATTCAAAATAACTATCGATAGTATAAAATATTTGGGAATATATCTGCCAAGGGAAAGTCAGGATCTATATGAGCAAAACTACAAAACACTCTCCACACAAATAAATTCAGATCTAAACAATTGGAAAAACATCAAGTGCTCTTGGATAGGTCGAGCGAATATAATAAAGATGGCAATACTACCTAAACTAATCCATCTATTTAGTGCTATACCAATCAAACTCCCAAGAGCTTATTTAACTGACCTAGAAAAAAATAACAACAAAATTCATCTGGAAAAACAAAAGGTTAAAAATTTCAAAGGAATTAATGGAAAAAACGCAAATGAGGGTGGCCTAGCTGCACCAGATCTAAAACTATATTATAAAGCAGTGGTCACCAAAACCATTTGGTACTGGATAAGCAATAGAGTAGTGGATCAGTGGAATAGGTTAGGTTCACAGGACAAAATACTCAATGACAATAGTAATCTCGTGTTTGATAAACCCAAAGACCCCAGTTTTTGGGATAAAAACTCACTATTTGACAAAAACTGCTGGGATAATTGGAAACTAGTATGGAAGAAATTAGGCATTGACCCACACCTAACACCATATACCAAGATAAGGTCAAAATGGATTCATGATCTAGGCATAAAGAATGATATTATAAACAAATTAGAACAATGTAGGATGGTTTACCTCTCAGACCTGTGGAGGGGGAAGGAATTTGTGACCAAAGAAGAACTAGAGGTCATCATTAATCACAAAATAGATGTTTGACTATATCAAGTTAAAAAGTTTTTGTACAAACAAAATGAATGCAGACAAGATTAGAAGGGTAGCAGGAAACTGGGAAAATATTTTTACATCCAAAGGTTCTGATAAAGGCCTCATTTCTGAAATATGTAGAGAATTGACTCAAACATATAAGAATTCAAGCCATTCTCCAATGGATAAATGGTCAAAAGATATGAACAGACAATTTTCAGATGAAGAAATTGAAACTGTTTCTGGTCACATGAAAAGGTGCTCCAAGTCACTATTGATCAAAGAAATGCAAATTAAGACAACTCTGAGATACCACTACACACCTGTCAGATTGGCTAAAATGATAGGAAATGATAATGATAACTGTTGGAGGGGATGTGGGAAAACTGGGACACTGATACATTGTTGGTGGAACTGTGAACGGATCCAACCATTCTGGAAAGCAATTTGGAACTATGCTCAAAAAGTTATCAAACTGTGCATACCATTTGACCCAGCAGTGTTTCTACTGGGCCTATATCCCAAAGAGATTTTAAAGGAGGGAAAGGGACCCACATGTTCAAAAATATTTGTGGCAGCCCTTTTTGTAGTGGCAAGAAACTGGAAATTTAAAGGATGCCCATCAATTGGAGAATGGCTGAATAAATTATGGTATATGAATGTTATGGAATATTATTGTTCTGTAAGAAACGACCAACAGGAGGATTTCAGAGAGGCTTGGAGAGACTTGCATGAACTGATGCTGAGTGAAGTGAGCAGAACCAGGAGATCATTATACACAGCAACAAGACTATACGATGATCAATTTTGATGAACATGGTTGTCTTCAACAATGATGTGATTCAAACCAGTTGTTCTGCGATGAAGATGGTCATATACATCCAGAGAGAGGCCTGTGGGAACTGAGAGTGAAGCACAACACAGCATTTTAACGCTTTCTGTGAATATTTCCATGCCTTTTGTTTTCCTTCTTAGGTTGTTTTTTCTTCTTCTCTTTCTAGATCTGATGTTTCTTGTGCAGTAAGATAAATGTATAGATATGTATACATGTATTGTATTTGTCATATAATTTATCCTATTTAGCATGTATTAGATTACCTGTCATCTAGGGATGTGGGGTGGGGGGAAGTAGGGGAAAAGCTTGGGAAAAAAAAGTTTTTGCAAAGGTCAATGTAGAAAAATCACTCATATGTTTTGTAAATAAAAAGCTTTATTAAAAAAATACTTTACTCAAGGATCAGAATAAAGTTACCTAGTTGAGCCCAGAGACAATAGGACACAAGACAGTCAACCACTCAATAAACATGTATTAAATATATGCCAGAAATTGGGCTAAACTCTGGGGATAAAAAAAAATGATTCAAAAGACTCCTGGCTTTCAAAGAGCTCATAATTTAATGAAGAGAGAGAGCGACAACAAACACATATGCACAAATATGCTAAAAACAAATTAAATAGAGAGTAATTGAGAAAAAAGGATTAGAATTAAGAGGTTTCTTGTAGAAGGCAGGATCTTAGTTGGAACTTGAACTAGAGAAGTCAATTGTTGGAGTAAGGGAGAGAGAGCATTCTAGATGTGGAGGACAGCTAGAATAAGTACCTGGAGTTGAGAGATGGACTGTTCTGTTCATGGTAAAGAAAAGAGGATAATATCACCTTTTATAGAATATAGAGCAGGAAGAAAATTGTAAGATAGGAAATGGAGAGAGGAAGGAGTTAAGTTACACAGAGCTTTGAATACTAAACAGAACTTTGTATTTAATACAGGGTAAACAAATTCTGATTAAAGGAGGAATAAGGAATAATCTAGAGCATGAGGACTTCTTATTATAGAAAATTTCTAGTTGGGATGCCAAGTATTTTAGCGAGAACCCAAGCACCTAAATTCCTAGTTAAGCCAGTTACAGGAAAAAATAGAAAAGCAAAACTATATTAGTGGGGTACCTCAACCTTCCCCTCTTAGAATTAGACAAATTAAACCACAAAATAAACAAAAAAGAAAAAAGGGAGGCTAATAGGATCCTAAAAAACCCAGATATGATATACCTCTGGAGAAAATTGAATAGAGACAGAAAGTAATGCACTTTTTTCTCAGCAGTACGTGGCACCTACATAAAAATTGATGATTTATCAGGACATAAAAACCTCACAAATCAAATGCAGAAAGGCAGAAATAGTAAATGCTTTCTTTTCAGACCACAGTACAATAAAAATTATGTTAAATAAAGGGCCATTGGGGCAGCTAGGTGGCGCAGTGGATAGAGCACCAGCCCTGAGGTCAGGAGGACCTGAATTCAAATCTGGTCTCAGACACGTAACAGCTGTGTGACCCTGGGCAAGTCACTTAACCCCAATTGCCTCAGAAAAAAAAAATTAAATAAAGGGCCAAGGAAAGATAGGCTAAAAACCAATAGGAAATTACATAATCTAATTCAAAATAATGAGTGGGTCAACCAAGAAATAGAAACAATCCATAATTCATCCAAGTGAATTAAAATAATGAGACAGCATATCAAGACTTCTGGGATGCAGCAAAATGAGTTTTTTAGTCAATAAATAGGAAAAATAAATGAATAAAATAGAGAAATAGGAGGTCCAAATAGGAAATAAACATGGAGTTAAAAAAGCTAGAAAAAGAACAAGTTAAAAAAACCTCCAATTAAATACCAACTAAGAAATTTTGAAACTCAAAGAAAACATTAATAAAATTGAAACTAAGAAAACCATTGAAATAATTAATAAAATAAGAGTTGGTTTTTATGAAAAAACCAATGAAATAGAAAAACCCTTGATTAATTTCATTAGAAAAAAGAAAGAACAAAAAACATGTCATCAGCATCAAACTTGAAAAAGATAAACTTACCATCAATGGAAAAGAAATTAAAACAATAATTCTGAGCTATTTTGCCAACTGCTTGGCAGCAAGTCCTACAATTTAACAAAAAAATGGATGAATATATGCAAAAACATAAACTGTTCAGACAAAGAGAAGAGGAAATAAATTACTTAAATAGTCTAATTTTAGAAAAAGAAATTGAACAAGCCCTTATGAACATCCTAAGAAAAAAATCTCCAGAGTCAGATGCATTCACAAGTTAATTTTGCCAAATATGTAAAGAACAATTAATTCCAATACTATGTAAACTATTTGGAAAAATGAGTAAAGAAGAAGACTGCCAAATTCTTTTTATGACACACATATGGCACTGATACCTAAACTAGGAAGGGCCAAAACAGAAAGAAAATGACAGACCAATCTCCTTAATGAATATTGATGCAAAAATTTTAAATAAAATATTAGCAAAAAGATTACAGCAACTTATCAGCAGCATAATATACTACGACCAAGTGGGATTAATACCAGGAATGCAGGGCTGGTTCAGTCAGGAAAATTATCACTATAATTGACCATAGTAATATTAATAACAATATTAATCAGAAGAAAGGGGAAAAAAGATAGATTAAAAAAAACAATACCAACAAAAATTGCATGATAATCTTAATAGATGCAGAAAAAATTTTGAGAAAATACAGCACCCATTCCAATTAAAAACACTAGAAAACAGAGGAATAAAGGGAGCTTTCCTTAAAATAATAAGTGGTACCTATTTAAAACCAACAACAAGTATTATTTGTAATTCCCAATAAGATCAGAGGAGAAACAAGAATGCCCATTTTTCTTCCTAAACTGATATATTTCTTCAGTCCCATACCAATCAGACTGCCAAAAATTATTTTATTGAACTAGAAAAAACAATACAAAATTTATCTGAAAGAACAAAAGATCAAGACTATCAAGGGAATTAATAAAGAAAATACAAAGGATGGTGGCTTAGCAGTACCAAACCTAAAATTTTATTATAAAGCGGCAATCATCAAAACTATTTGGTACTGACTAAGAAATAGAGTGGTGGATTAGTAGAATAGATTAGATACATATGGCACAACAATCAAGGCTTATAGTAATTTAGTATTTGACAAACCACCAAACTCCAGCTTCTGGTATAAATGCTCACTATTTGAAAAAAAATTGTTGGAAATACTGGAAAATAATATGTCAGAAACTTGGCATATACCTACATCTCACACCCCATACCAAAATAAGATCAAAATGGGTACATGATTTGGACATAGAGGGTAATATCACAAGTAAATTAAGAGAGCAAGGGATAATTTACCTATTAGATCTTTGGAAAAGGGAGGAATTTATGATCAAAGAAGAACTAGAGAACATTATGTAAGGCAAAATGGACAACTTTGATTACATTAAATTAAAAAGTCTTTGCATAAAATTATCTGCAAAAAAAAAGAGGCAAGAAAAAGTTTTTACAGTGGAGGGGATAGGGGTAGGAGAGAGTGAGTGAGTGAACCATACTCTCTTAAGAATTGACTGAAATAGGAAATAGCATACATGCTCAATAAAAGTATAGAAACCTCTCTTATCCTGCAGGAAAACAGGAGAGGAATGGGATATGATAATGGGGGTGTGTGTGATAAAAGAGAGGGCATATTCAGGAAGGAAATGGTCAGTAGCAAAACACTTTTGAGGAGAAACAGGGTGAAAGGAGCCGGGAATAAATGGGAGGAAATACAATTAAACAAAAGTAATTAAAATTTTTTCAAAGCAGTTTTCTCATATAATTGTATAATTATATTACAATAATATGATATTTTAATTGTTATTGTATTATGTAATATAATAAAATATTATTGTTTTCTGAGAAATTATGAACAAGATACTCTCAGGGAAAAAAAACCTGGAAAGTCCTCCATGAACAAAGTGAAATATACTGTATACAAAGTAATAGCAATGTTCTTGCATGACCAGCTATAAATGACATTGTATTTTCAGTAGTACAAGAAATTATGATGAGAAAATTTATCCATATGAAAAGATGGAACTGATCAGGTTTGAATATGGATTGAAGCATTCTCTGTTATTTTCTCTCTCTCTTTCTCTCTCACTTTTTTTTCTTTAACTTATTTTTTCTTGAGAAATTTTATTTTCTTTAGAGTGGGAGGTCTATTTTCTTTCACAACTTGACTTTTATGGAAATTTTTTGCATAACTTCATATGTGGTTTCTTAATTGTGAGTAGGGATAAGGGAGAGAATCTAGAATTCAAAAATCTGAAAAACAAATGTAAAAATGTTTTGAAAGCAATAGGGGGAAATATGAAATAAATTAAAATAAATAAAAAATACAATAAAAAAGATTGTGCACAAAAATCCAGCATTTCTAATAAAGATCTCGTTTTGAAACTATATAAAGAACTGTCTCAAATTTATAAGAATACAAGTCATTTCTCAATTGATAAATGGCCAAAGGACATGATCAGACAATTTTCAGATTACAAAATTAAAACCATCTATATTCATATGAAAAAATATTGTGAGAGACTTCTGGGGGTGAAGCCAAGATGACAGAGATCAGACACAACTCTCTGTAACCTCCTCTAATCTTCCCTCAAACCAACAGCAGATGAAGCCTCTAGTCTGGTTTTGAAGTCAAAGAATTCACAATATTTGGAGTACATCACATTTCTAGAAGATACCATGGAAGAACTTCAAAACAGGTCTGTTTCCATCAGGCAGGGGGGGTGGTCTGCCAAACACATATGGCAGCACAGGGAGACTGTAGCAGGGAGCTGGAGTGGGAGATGTAGTGTTGTGGCTCCCACATACCTGGGAGTCTTCTGTGGGCTTTTGGACTGCTCTGTCCTGATTGTAAGCAGGTGGTTTGGCAGATCTGCTTTTTGTGGGGAATAGATTGTGAACCACAAGCCCCAGAAGAGCACTGGACTTAGTTGCCATTACACAGCCCTAAAGCAATAAATCAATCAGCAGAATTGCCCAGCACTGGAAATCAATCAATCAGCAGAAAAGCCCAGCATCAGAAAATCAATAAATCAGTCAGTAGAACTGCCCAACACCTGAAATAACTCAATCAGCAGAACTGCCCCAGGGCAAATTAAAGCAGCTGTCCCTCCTTTGCCTTGAACAGACCTCAATCCTTAAAAAATGAATAAAAAAAACAATAAGAACTCTCACCATAGACAGCTTTTATGGAGAAAGAGAAGAGCAGACCTCAAATCCTGAGGTCCCTAAAGGTAAAGCATCTCCAGAAAAAGCCCTAAAGAGAGACATAAACTGAACCCCATGTCACAAGGCTTTCTTCAAAGATTGCATAAAGGATCTTAAAAGAGAGTTAGAAGAAATATGGGGAAATTAAATGAGATCATTGCAAAAAAATGCAAAAAATGGAAAAAGAATGTAATGAACAAAAATATTTAATTGGCTAATTGAAAAATAGAGAAAAACAGTAACTGAAGAAAATAATACATTAAAAATAAGAATTGAACAAATGGAAGTGAATGACTCAACAAGACTTCAAGAATCAAACAAAAACCAAAAATTGAAAAAAATAGAAGAAAATATGAAATATCTCCTAGGAAAAACAACTGACCTGGAAAACAGATCTAGGAGAGACAATCTAAAGCTCATAGGGCTACCTGAAAGCCATGATGAAAAAAAGAACCTGGATATCATCTTATAGTAAATCATAATAGAAAACTGCCCAGATATTTTAGAATCAGAAGGCAAAATAGCTATGGAAACAATCCACCAATCACCTCCTGAAAGAAACTCAAAATTAAATCCGCAAAGTATATCGTGGCTAAACTTCAGAACTATGGTACCAAAGAAAAGATATGGCAAGCAGCCAGAAAGAGACAATTTAAATACCAAGGAGCCACAATCAGGATCACCTAGGACCTAGCAGCTCCTACTTTAAAGGATCAAAGGGCCTGGAATCTGATAGTCTGAAAAGCAAAGGAACTGGGGTTACAACCAAGAATAAGCTCTCCAGCTAAAATGAACATTATCTTTCAGGAAAGAAGATGGACATTCAATGACATAGGTGAATTTCACCTATTTCTAATGAAAAGACCAGAACATAAAAAAAAATGATCTCCAAACACAGAACTCAAGAGAAACATAAAAAAGGAAAAAGGAAAAAAAAAACTCTTGAGAATATATTTTCTGTTATGGACATACTTAGAGAATGAGGGTATAAATTGATTTTATTATGATAACATAAAAATTAATTAGAGGTAGAAAAGGCATCACACTGAAACAAGAGGAAAAAGGAGGTAAAACAAGGAAATTACATCACAGGAAGAAACAAAGTAAACTTATTATAATTGAAAGAAAGAAGGGAGGGAACTGAGCATTGGTTGAATCTTAATCTCATCAGATTTGGCTCTGAGAGTATGATAGACCTATTTAGTATCACAAAGAAACTTGCTTCACCTTATAAGGAGATAATAGGGAAAGGGGGAAAAGAAAGGGAAAGACTAGTAGAAGGGAAAACAGAAGAATTAGGGGAAAGGTGTTAAAAAGGAGGTGGGGCTCTAAAGGGGAAGGACTCTTTGTGGGAGGTGGTCATCAAAAGCAAAATACTGGGTAGGAGGGAAGGGGGATAGGAAAGGGAAAAGCATAATTTAGTATAAAATACATGGCAGGAAATACAGATTATTTATTTTAACTGTGAATGTGAATGGGATGAACTCTCCCATAAAGCGGAAGCAGATAGAAGACTGGATTGAAGGCCAGAATCCAACAATATGTTGTTTGCAAGAAACACATTTAAAGCATAATAATACATATAGAGTGAAGGTAAAATGCTGGAGCAGAATCTATTATGTTTCAGGCGAACAAAAAAAAAAAGCAGGAGTAGCAATCTTGACTTCAGATCAAGTAAAAGAAAAGATAGATCTAATTAAAAGAGACAAGGAAGGAAACTATATCTTACTAAAGGGTACTATAGATAATGAAGCAATATCAATACTAAACATATATGCACCAAGTGGTATAGCATGGAAATTCCTAGAGGAAAAGTCCACAGAGATGCAAGAAGAAATAGACAACAACACTATAATAGTTAGGGATCTCAACTTTGCTCTCTCAGAATTAGAAAAATCAAACTGAAATAAATAAGAAAGAAGTTAAGCAGGTAAACAAAATATTACAAAAGTTATGTATAATAGATCTTTGGAGGAAATTAAATGGAGATAGAAAGGAGTTTACTTTTTTCTCAGTGGTTCATGGAACTTATACAAAAATTGACGATGTATTAGGACAAAATCAAATGCAGAAAGGCATAAATAATAAAGGAGATTTTTTTTTTCAGATCATGATGCAATAAATATCACATACAATATAAGGCAAGGAGAAACTAGACCAAATAGCAATTGGAAACTAAATAATCTCATCCTAAAGAATGAATGAGTGAAACAGCAAATTACAGACACAATTACAAATTTCATCCAAGAGAATCACAATAATGAGACAACATAAAAAAAATTGTGGGATGTGGCCAAAGCGGTAATTATGGGAAATTTTATATCTCTAGATGCTTACTTGCATAAAATAAAGAAAAAATCAATGAATTGGGGTTGCAAATAAAAAACTACAAAAAGAACAAATTAAAAAACCCAATCAAATACCAAATTTGAAATCCTAAAAATAAAAGGAGAGATTAATAAAATTGAAAGTAAAAAAATAAACAATTTTTAAATTATTTAAAATTAATAACTAAAACTAAAGGTTGTTTTTTTGAAAAAAACAACAAAATAGATAAACCTCTAGTTGATTTGATTAGAAAAAGGAAAGAGAAAAAATCAAATTGTTAATCTCAAAAATGAAAAGGGAGAACTTTCTACCAATGAAGAGGAAATTAGAACAATAATTAGGAGTTACTTTGCCCAAATTTATGCCAATAAATTTAATAACCTAAGTGAAATGGAGGAAACCTAGAAAAATATAGATTGCCCAGATTAACAGAAGAGGAAATAAATTACTTAAATAGTCCCATTTTAGAAAAAGAAATAGAACAAGTCATTAATCAACTCCCTAAGAAAAAATCTCCAGGACCAGATGGATTTACATGTGAATTCTACCAAACATTTAAAGAACAATTAACTCCAATATTATATAAACTATTTGAACAAATAAGGAATGTAGGACTCCTACCAAATTCCTTTTATGACAGAAACATGGTACTGATATCTAAACAACTAAACAGAAAAAGAAAATTATAGACCAATCTCCTTAATGAATATTGATGCAAAAATCTTAAGTAAAATATTAGCAAAGAAATTACAGAAAATCATCCCCAGGATAATACACCATTACCAAGTAGGATTTATACCAGGAATGCAGGGGTGGATCAATATTAGGAAAACTATTAACATAATTGATTATATCAATAACCAAATTAACAAAAACATGATTATCTCAATAAATGCAGAAAAACCATTTGATAAAATCCAACATCCATTCCTATTAAAAACACTAAAGAATATTTTTCCTTAAAATCGTCAGTAGCATCTATTTAAAACTATTAGCTAGCATCATATGTAATGGTGATAAACTGGAACCATTCCCAATAAGATCAGGGGTGAAACAAGGTTGCCCACTATCACCATTACTATTCAATATTGTATTAGAAATGCTAGCTTTGGCAATAAGAGAAGAAAAAAAAGATAAAAGGAATAAGAGTTGGTCATGAGGTAACCAAATTATCACTCTTTGCAGATGATATGATGGTATACTTAGAGAATCTTAGAGAATCAACTAAAAAACTATTAGAAATAATCTACAACTTTAGCAAAGTTAAATGCTGGATACAAAATTTTGTGCAGGATACAAAATAAATCCACAGAAATCATCAACATTTTTATACATCACTAACAAAATCCAACAGCAAGAGATACAAAGAGAAATTCCCTTTAAAATAACTGTCAATAGCATAAAATATTTGGGAATATATCTGCCAAGGGAAAGTCAAGAACTATATAAGCAAAACTACAGAACACTTTCCACACAAATAAAGTCAGATCTAAACAATTGGAAAAATATCAAGTACTCTTGGATAAGTTAGGTGAGTATAATAAATATGACAATACTACCTAAACTAATCTATTTATTTAGTGCTATACCAATCAAACTCCCAAGAAATTTTTTACTGACCTAAATAAAATAACAGCAAAATTCATCTGGAAGAACAAAAGGTCAAGAATTTCAAGGGAATTATTTAAAAAAAGCAAATGAAGATGGCATAGCTATACTAGATCTAAAACTATATTAAAAAGCAGAGGTCATCAAAACCATTTGGTACTGGCTAAGAAACAGAGTAGTTGATCAATGGAATAGATTAGGTTCACAAGACAAAATAGTCAATGAGTATAGTAATCTAATGTTTGACAAAACCAAAGACCCCAGCTTTTGGGATGAGAATTCACTATTTGACAAAAACTGCTGGGAAAATTGAAAACTAGTATGGCAGAAACTAGACCTTGACCCATACCTAACATCTTTTATTAAGATAAGCTCAAAATTTGTTCCTGATCTAGACATAAAGAATGATATTATAAACAAATTAGAAGAACATAGGATAGTTTACCTCTCAGATCTTTGGAGGAAGAAGGAATTAGTGAGCAAAGAACTAGAGAACATTATCAATCATAAAATAGATAATGTTTATTATATCAAGTTAAAAACTTTTTATACAAACAAAATAAATGCAGACAAGATTGGAAGGGAAGCAATAAACTGGGAAAACATTTTTACATTTACAGGTTCTGATAAAGGCCTCATTTCTAAATTATATAGAGAATTAACTCAAACTTATAAGAATTCAAGCCATTCTCCAGTTGGTAAGTGGTCCAAGGATATGAACATGTAATTTTCAGATGAAGAAATTGAAAGTATTTCTAGTCATATGAAAAGGTGCTACAAATCACTATTGATCAGAGAAATGCAAATTAAGACAACTCTGAGATACCACTACACACCTCTCAGATTGACTAAGATGACAGGAAAAAATAATGATGAATGTTGGAGGGGATGTGGGAGAACTGGGACACTGAAACATTGTTGGTAGAACTGTGAACAGATCCAACCATTCTTGAGAGAAATTTGGAACTATGCTCAAAAAGTTATCAAACTGTGTATACCCTTTGACCCAACAGTGTTTCTATTGGACCTATCTCCCAAAGAGCTCTTAAAGGAGGGAAAGGGCCCCGCATGTGCAAGAATGTTTGTGGCAGGCCTTTTTGTAGTGGCAAGAAACTGGAAACTGAATGGATGCCCATTAATTGGAGAATGGCTGAATAAATTATGGTATATGAATGTCATGGAATATTATTGTTCTGTAGGAAATGACCAGCAGGATGATTTCAGAGAGACCTGGAGAGACTTGCATGAACTGATGCTAAGTGCAATGAGCAGAACCAAGAGATCATTATACACAGCAACAAGTCTATATGATGATCAATTCTGATGGACATGGTTCTCTTCAACAGTGAGGTGACTCAAACCAGTTCCTATTGTTCATTGATGAAGATAATCATATACACCCAGAGAGAGGCCTGTGGGTATTGCATGTGGACCACAACATAGCATTTTAATGCTTTCTGTGAATGTTTGCTTGCATTTTGTTTTCCTTCATAGGAGTTTTTTTTCTCTTTCTAGATCTGATTTTTCTTGTGCAGCAAGATAACTATATAGATATGTATACACATATTGGATTTATCATATATTTTAACATATTTAACATGTGTTAAACTACTAGCCGTCGAGGGGAGAGGTGAGTGGAAGAAGGGAAAAATTTGGAACAGAAAATTTTGCAAAGGTCAGTGTAGAAAAATTACTCATATGTTCTATAGATAAAAAGCTTTAATGAACGAAAAACAAAAAAAAATGTTCTAAATCATTATTTATTAGTAAAATGCGTGTTAAAAAAAACTCTGAGGTAGCCCTTCACACCTCTCAAATTGTTTGAGATGGTAATAAAAGATAATGATAAATAATGGATGGGATGTGGGATAATTGGCTCACCAATGCATTTTTGGTGGAGTTGTGAAATAATCCAACCATTCTGGAGAGCCATTTAGAACTATGCTTAAATTGTGCATACTCTTTGATCCTTCAGGGAAAATAACCCACAAGTTCAAAAAATGTTTGTAGCAGCTCTTTTTGTGGTAACATAAAATTAGGAAATGAAAAGGTGTCCATCATTTGGTGAATGGCTGAATAAGCTGTGGTGTATGAAGGTAATGGAACATTATTGTTCTATAAAAAATAATGAATAAGCTAATTTTAGAAAGGCTTGGAAAGGTTTACATGTATTACTGCTAAGAAAAACTAGCATTGAATACTATTGTACACAAAGTAACAGCAAGAATATGTGATAATCAACTATGAAAGACTTGGTTTCTCTAAGTAGTTCAGTGATCCAAAGAAATCCCAATAAACTTTGGCAGAAGATGCCATCTGCATCCAGAAAAAGAACTATAGAGATTGAATGTTAATCAACACATGCTATGTTCACTTCTTTTTCTTTCTATTTTTTTTTTAAATCTCCTATCTTTCCCCCCGTTTCTTCTGATTTTCTCTCCCAACATGATTCATAAAGCAAAGTGTATTAAAATAAATTAATTAAAATCAAAAATAAAAGATGAAAACTTGTATAGGAGTTGACACCACAGGGTGGACTTCAAAGCTCGTGCCTTACCACTCTGGAGGGTTACGTTTCTGATCCTTTACAAGCATTGCATCAGAGCAATGAGATTTCTCTTGGCTATAGCAAGGAATAAGGCAGATTGTTCAGAAGGCCTCCTACAAGTTGTGACATTTTGTGGTTCATGTTTACAACAAGATCAAAGTCCCTTCAAGCCAGCCATGATAATTGGCCAGACTTGGGCAACCTAAAAACCTGCAAATTGCAGTTTCAAATTCTCTTATCCTGTAGCAGATTTTCAACCATTTTTGATCAAGGGGAATTGGAATGACTTATGCTGAGCTCATATTTATGAGCTGCAGACCCAGTCTTTGAGAAGAATGGAAATTGAAGGGAGAGAGGAACAGTTTGGCTGAATTTAGAGGTGAGGCATCTAAAGCTGACAGAACGTGCAAATGAACATGTCCACGATTGTCCTACAATTTGTACTAACAAATTGTGATTAGATAGATGTGTATCCTTAAGTTCTTTTAATCTCAGTTTTCTCATCTGCAAAATGGGGATAAGAATTTCTTTTTTCTGTTGATAACATGAGATTTTTGTGAAGATTTAAAAAATATAGTGCTATATTTGTGTAAATATTCCTATTATTAAGTATTCTTATTCTGAGTGAATAATTTAGAATATCTTGGAAAGTAATAATAATATCTGACAGGTATATAGTATTTTAAAATGTAGTGAAGTATTTGACATAGAATTGTCTTGTTTGAGTCACACAATAGCTCTTTGAGGTAAGGATAATAGTTATTATTAGCCCAATTTTACAGCTGAGGAAACTGAGACTGAGGGTGTAGCTTGTATACTATTGATCATCTAGTAAATATCTAAAGAAGAATTTGAATATAGGTCTCCCTGACTCCAAGCCCAGCATGCTACCATGACTCCTCAGTTAAAAGACACTTTTCATTGTTGGGTCTACCTATCCCACTGCTTTTTACCTATGGAATAAAATAAAATTTCTAGCTATGCTACTGCTAGCTGTCTTGTCATTAAATTATGTGCTGGGAGAATATCAACAATATTACTCTATTAAGTTATTTCTGCAGTAACTGCCATTTGGGTTTATTACAAGCATTATTTTCATATTACTGACATAGATTGATTTGGGGCTTAAGGGAAGTAAAAGGTACTGTTAGCAGTGGTTTCTTCTTCCACATTTGTACCTTACCCCTTAGGTAAGTATAGTTGGAAGTTTTCCAGGGAACAGCTGGAAATGAGAGAAGGAAGGACAAGGTTGGAAAAAGAAGCTGTAGAAACATAGTTGAAACATGAGATCTTATGATATAAAGCTGGGGATAAGGTGAGGGAGGGGTGCAGGACTAGGGAATGAATTTAGAGAACGTCTTATCTTATTAAACTCTCACATTTTACAAATAAATTGAGGATGAGATTAATTAATTTATTTAAGATCACACAGGTAATAGGAGGTAGCACAGAATAGTAGATTGAATACTTGTTTTAGACTAGGGAAACCTTAGGGTTTCCTTACCATATCATTTCTGATACTTGCTGGATATGTGACCCTGAGGAAATTATTTATCTTATAACTCAACACCCATAGACAACTCTATAAGACTATAAATTGTAAAGAAGTTGCCAACAGGCATTGGCAGGAGTTTTTTATCTTGGAGTTACCAATGCCAGTCTTAATTATAGGTGCAACTCCATCACATTCCACACTTTTCATCCCAGGTAATAAATACTTCCATACATATATACACATGCATATGCATACATACATGTGACACATATATTATATATATACATGTATATATATGTACATGTATGTATTTTATATTTGATTATTTATGCCCTACTTTCAAAATCTGGCTCTCCCTTTCCTTGAACATGTGGGCATTCATGGGCACTTCATCTACTAATGATAAGGAAAAAAAATTGTCAAATATCATTCCCCATCAAACTTCCAAGTATATCTGGATTTGATCATGATCCTTTCACATCCTGATGTGGGATGGAGTAGGGTTAGACACTGCATTCAGGCTGCTAACTAAGGTGTACAATTCCCATTTCTTCTTTTTCCCACAATCTGAATCTGATTGTGAAAATTCAGAATTAGATTTTTCTGCTCTAAGTAAGCTTCTTCAAAATTTCAGTTCCCCCTTCCCTTCCCTGGGGCTTTTATTTTTCTAAACCTTCTGAACTAAGGATTCTTAACATTGTGTGTGTGTGTGTGTGTGTGTGTGTGTGTGTGTGTGTGTGTGTGTAGCTTATCCAGTCCCTCAAAAAATATTATAATTCTTGTTTGATAAGCAAGGATGAATTTTTTCATCACTTACTTTGAAAGATAAATCTGGAAAGGAAAAGAATGTAAAAGAATATAAAAGAGTCTTTTCTTCTCTAACCTTAATTTGCCAGACTTAAAAGAGAAATGAGAATCATAGTATCTAAGAGTTAGAAATACCTTAGAGGTCAATTAATCCTAATCATAACTGAAGAAATATATACTCTATAATGTCCCATGTATCCTTCTCATCCTAGTTAGTCCTCTAAGACCTCAAATGAGAGGGAACATATTCTGAGATAGCCTCTGTTTTTCTAGGGACATTCTAAGTACAATATTAGGGAAGTTCTCCTTGTATAATTGAAATGGACTGCTCTATGAGCTTGCAATATTTCCTGCCTAACTCTGATCTGAAGCATGAGGAAACATGAGGTGAGCCTAATTCTGTCTATGGTGCCTCAGAAGTTTGTATTCTGTTATGATCAGAATCTATAATAAGCAGGAAGATATGTGTTAGAGGTTTCTGAAATGGAATTCAGTAAGTATTCAAAACAGATTGATCTTGTTCCTTTGCAGGAAGCTCAAAGTAGTCCTATCTCTAAGACACAGCTTGAGGAAGGGTGTATATGCTATTTCCCACCTAATACAATGGCATCCACTAATAGATAGACTCCTTTGCTTTGTTGTGTTTCATTTTTTATTATGTGATGGAAGTGTCTAAGTGGCAATCTCGTGACATTCAAATTATCTTAGAGGCATATTGAAATGATAACTATGATATCAATAATAGTGTATACTGGAATGAGTAACTCAAGAGATGGTGACAAATGGTAAAAGAGCAATCACTACCTAGGGAAAGGCATCTTCATAAATTATAATACATTTTGGCAGAGAGAAACTCAAGGAGTCTAGAAAAACACTCTCAATGACCAGCAAATATATGCACTTAAGGAATATTTCACAAGGATTCTAAAAGGGAGAAAATGATTTTCCAATATAGGAATTATGTTACCCCTTTACCACTCATGTTTTCTACATATTTGCCCCACAACAATTATGTTCTGAATTTAAGACTACTATTTTAAATAATATTGTATGTATTTCTGAAACACATACATACTAGATTTGAGCAGAGGAAGAGGATGGTTTGTATCCACTTTGTACTATGACATGTGAGTAAAAACCATTTCCTAAAAGCTATACTAAAGTCTGGCTGGCTAATGGTTAATTAGGAATATTAAGAATTGAGTATAAGAATGACAGAATCAGAAACTGAGAATAGTTGTGATATTCATCCCTCTAGGGATCCAATCTGTCAGTGCCTGTGCAAATCAAATGAGTGGACACAGAGACACTATGACACTTGCAATGAATGCAGACAAGCTCTCTGAAAATCCTACCTCTTTCCCTTAATTCTGTTCTATGGAGCAAAATAGAGCAAAGTCTAATTTCCCTTTCATATGAAATCCCTTCAAATGCTTGAAGGCACTAACACTTTTCCCTCTAAGTCTTTCTAAATCTTGTCTTTCTTTGGCTAATCAATCCTGGCTATTTTAGTTGAACTTTATGTGGCTCAACATCAACCTTGTCTCTATATTCTGGATCCTGATTGACTTATTAATGTTTTTAAATTAAAATCAGTTTTTTAAAATATTTCTTATGTGCAAAATACAATACTGCCACTAGAATTATTATTGTTCAGGAATTTTTCAATTATCCTAGAATCTTCATGACCCTATTTGAGATTTTCTTGACAAAAATACTAGAGTGATTTTTCATTTCCCTTTCTAAATCATTTTATAGATGGGGAAACTAAGGCTAAAAGGATTTAAGTGACTTGTCCACAGTCATATAACTAATAAATGTGTGAGGCTAATTTTGAACTCAGGAACATGATTCTCTGTCCACTGCACCACCTAGCTGTCCCAGCACTGGGATTATAGAGATTCAGAAGACTTGCCTTCACACAAATTAAGCTGTGTGAAGGATATAACATGTGCTTTGCAGTCAGAGAACTACATTTAAATCCTAGTGTTAATAACACTACTTGTGTGACCTTAAATATGACAATTAATTTTTCTGTTTCTTAATATGAACAATGAAGGAATTAGAATAAATGACTTCCAACTCTCTTTAAGCTCCAAATTTAGGATCTTATTTATTTATACAGATAAAGAAATACCAGATAATTTGAGGAACAGAGTATGAACAAGTTGGGTGGGGATGGAAGGAGCAGGAAGGATTTCAAGCAGCAGAACCTTGTCTAAAAGAGAGGGGAAAAAAAACTCCATTTCAAGTATGGGGGAATAAGAAGTGGAATTACATGTTAAGGGAACAATTAGCAGGTAAATTTGGCTAGAAGGGAAATGAAAAGCAAAAAGATTTATGGAATGCTTATGTGTTAGGTACTCTGGCAAATGTTTTACAAATCTTATTTAATCTTCACAATAATAATAGGAAATGAATGACATAATGATCTTTATTTTACTAGAAACAAAGAGGCAGGACTTAAATGATATGTCCACTGTCACACAGCTAGTAAATGTCTGAAGCTGAAGTTGGACAATCTTCTTGACTTTAGACCTAGTGCTCTATCTGCTACACCATCTAATTGGAAAAAAGAATACATGAAAGGGAGTGACCTGAAAAGGCAGGCTAAGTTGTTCTCCTTTGAGAAACCAAGAAAATGAATCACACAGCATGGGCATGTCTAGATGTTTTGGAACTTATGTCTCCATTATAAGAGGAAATGCTCAAATATACGTAATTACAAACCCCTTTGAATATCTGACATTTTAGAAACAGTATGGAGTTACAAAGATTTTTGATCATGTGCATAACTTGATTAGACTTTTGTGTTAGGAATTTGGCAACTGTGTAAAGCAGTATTCTCCAAAGCTGGAGCTGCATATGCTATAGAGGACCATAGAATGAATTTGGCAAGTTAGACCTGTGTTTTAGGAATTTGGCACTTATATAAAGCAGTATTCTCCAGAGCTGGAGCTACATATGCCACAGTGAACCATAAAATGAATATGACAAGAGTACAAGGGATAAACAATCAGAATGTGGGAACATGGGTTCCATAGCTCTCTCTAATTGCCCAGCTTGTCTCCAAAACAACTATTTCACCTTCTTCACCCATTATAATGAAGCAGTTACTACATATCTCTGAAGCTGACCTACTTTGACTATGCCAGCTCTTATATTCTTCCTTTCTATCCTAGCACTGAATCCTTGAGGTAAATTGTAGTTTTGGGAATCCATAGCATCTGTGTAGTTGCCATTGAGAAAGTTCCCAAATTCGTGCTGAAGTAGATAGCCCTCTATAGGGTGGGATCAACATTTCAGGGCAGATGGTAGTGAATAAGAAAAGGATCATAATCCTTCTCTGCCCTATGTTTCTTTTTTTCAGTGAGACAGGATGAACTATCCAAGATAAATGCGATCTACATCATAGTTCTTATTATATTTATTTCCCCTGCTCCCTCCTGGAAACACACCCCCTCTTCCAAACTTTCCTGTTTCTGTGAAAAATATAACTTCCTTTTACTTTCCCAGATTCTCAACCTCCTCATTATCCTTGACTCTTCACTCAACTGACACTGTTTCCTTCAAAGTTTCAGTGATTTCTTAATTACCACATCTCATGGCTTTTATTTTATTCCTTATCCTTCTTGGCCTTTCTGTAACATTTAACATTTATGTTTCCTCATGAATACTCTCTCTTCTCTGGATTGTTGAAATAATGTAAATGTGTCACCTAGAAAATCTCTTATATGAGCACATTTAAAAATGGAAATAATTTTGTAAGTTGTTTTAACTTTTTCGGAATGAAGTTTCAGTATTTTATAACAATTTGTTAAAAATTAGAAAAAAGAATACCTTTTGATCAGTTTGCAAAATAATTAGTTGACATCAACAAAGGTAGAAATTTATGTCAATTTTTTATGAAAACCTTTACATAATTGATGGATGTAATTGAAAAAATTAGCATCATAATTTAGTAAAAAACAGGAAATTATGTATTTTTATTTGAATATACATCTTTGTGAGGTATCTTTTTGTCAGCCATTTAAACTAAGTATCAAAATATATCAAACATCAAATTGGATTTTCCAATCAATGTTAAATCAAGAAATTTCAAAAATTGTGAAACATTTAATCATATTGATCTTAATAACATATACTGATTAACATGTTAGTGAGAGCATTGTTAGGAAGTATATTTTAATGAGAGAAAAATATTTTTGTAATATTAGTATGAGGGGGGGCATCTAGATGGCGCAGTGGTTAGAGCACCAGCCCTGAAGTCAGGAGGACCTGAGTTCAAATCTGGTCTCAGGCACTTAACATTCCCTAGCTGTGTGACCCTGGGCAAGTCACTTAACCCCAATTGCCTCAGCAAAAAAAAAATATTAGTATGAGGGACTCAACTCAACCCATAATTTCTTTGGTATAAAGAACCCCCAGATGAGAAAACTCCCTTTACCAAAATAGGCTAATATCTTCTCTGCTACTTAACAGTGTAGAACATGAGTTATTATCCTCAGATCCATGAATTTGTTTTTAAAGTTTTGATAAGTTATAATTCAATGTTATTGATTTCTTTTGTGATTCTATGAGCTTTATGCATTTATAAATGTTATTTTGAGACTGGATTCATAGTCCTTATTAAATATTCAAACAAATCTATGACACAAAAAGTTTTAAGAATCTCTGTCTTAGAGAGTTCCCTAAAGCACTAAAAACCAATTGACTTGCTCACTGTCACAAAGAAAATATGTTAAGACTAAAATCGATTTTAAACCCTGGATTGTATCCATTACCCTATGTTTAATCTATACTATTAATAAATAAAATGCTAATTCAAAATGTCTCATCTTTATCACATTTTAAATTTTGCTATGTTTAATAATATAATTATTAGAACAACAATAAGGTATATAATGTATAATAAGTAAATTATACATACATTGTGGGTACATGCTCAATATTTTTACTGATAGAATTGCATGCTCAAAAAAATTTGGAAACCACAGAAGTAGAGAATGAATTAGAGAGGAGGTAGACTTGGAAGCATTGAGAACTTTTTTTTTTGAATTTTTAAATTTATTTTAAATTTAAATACAAAAACAGAAAAGAGGCCAAAAAATTGTCATATACAAAGCAGAAGATAAAGATACAATATAAAAAATAAATTTCCATTACAAGAAAACCTACATAATAAATACAACACATTGATTCCAAAAGTAGCCAATTTTGCTTCCTTTAGGTTTTCTTTTAATCTCTGTTGCATAATTTTTACTTAGTTTTTTTTCCTCTCTTAGTACTCTGCTCTAACGAAGATTACAATTAAAGATGTATATACATATGTAGAGATTTCTATAAATATATACATATACAAATATATACACTCATGCATATATGTATGCATATATATATGTATATAAGGTTGTTACATATTTCCACTTGTTGTCTCTTTCTCTGAAGGTGGATAGACTCTTCCTTACTAAGTCTTTCCACATATTTCTAAACCAATCAGCTCATCAATTATTACACCACTCATATTCTGAGAGATTGTCTATCAAAGATTTTTTTCTTCTTTTTCTTATTTCCTTTTTTTCACTTAACGTAGGATTTTTTGTTATACATGTTAAAATATGTTAAATTCAATATGTATAAACATATTTATACAATTCTCTTGCTGCACAAGAAAAATCAAATAAAAAGAAAGTAAAAGTGTAAGAAAACAAAATGCAAGCAAACAATATAACAAAGAGTGAAAATGCTATATTGTAATCCCTACTCAGTTCCCATAGTCCTCTCTTTGGGTGCAGATAGCTCTCTCCACAACATTGGAACTGGCTAGGATCATCTCATTTTTTTTTTAATTAATACTTTTTATTTGCAAAATATATGTATGGGTATTTCCTAAACATTAATCCTTACAAAGCTTTCTGTTACAAATTTCACCCCCTACTCCCCATCCCTCCCCTACATGGCAGGATATCCACTACATGTTAATTATGTTAGAATACTTAAGAAATCAAATATATGTATAGTTATTTCCACACATCATTTTTGGGCAGGAGAAATCGTATCTACAAGAAAGAATAATCCGATAAAGGAAATACAATGCAAGCAAACCTCAATAGAGAACTTGAAAATGTTATGTTGTGGTCCACATTTCACATCCCTCTCTCTGGGTGTATATGGCTCTCTTCACCAAACAATTGGAACTGGTTTTAAGCTTTTCATTGTTAAAGAGAGTCATGTCCATCAGAGCTGATCATCATATAGTATTGTTGTTGCCGTGAATAATGATCTCCTGGTTCTGCTCACTTCACTCAGCATCAGTCCATGCAAGTCTCTCCAGGCCTCTCTGAAATCGTCCTGCTGGTCGTTTCTTACAGAGCAATAATATTCCATAACATTCATATACCATAATTTATTCAGCCATTCTCCAATTGATGGGCTCCATTCAGTTTCCAGTTTCTAGCCACTACAAAAAGAGCTGCCACAAGCATTCTTGCACATGTGGGGCCCTTTCCTTTTTTTATGATTTCTTTGGGATATAAGCCCAATAGAAATGCTGCTGGGTCAAAGGGTATGCACAGTTTGATAACTTTTTGAGCATAGCTCCAAATTGCTCTCCAGAATGGCTGGATCCGTTCACAGGTCCACCAACAATGCATCAGTGTCCCAGTCTTCCCACATCCCCTCCAACTTTTATCTTTATCCTTTCCTGTCATTTTAGCTAATCTGACAGGTGTGTAGTGGTACCTCAGAGTTGTCCTAATTTGCATTTCTCTGATCAATAGTGATTTGGAGCACCTTTTCATATGATTATAAATAGTTTTAATTTCATCATCTGAAAATTGTCTGTTCATATCCTTTGACCATTTATCAATTGGAGAATGGCTTGAATTCTTATAAATATGAGACAATTTTCTATATATCTTAGAGATGAGACCTTTATCAGAACCCTTAAATGTAAAGATGATTTCCCAATTTGATGCTTCCCTCCTAATCTTGTCTGCATTAGTTTTGTTTGTACAGAAACTTTTTAACTTAATATAATCAAAATTATCTATCTGGTGTTCAATTAAGAGTTCCAGATCTTCTTTGGACATAAATTTATTCCATCTCCACAGGCCTGAGAGGTAAACTATCCTATGTTCTTCTAATTTGGATATAATATCACTCTTTATATCTAGGTCATGAACGCATTTAGATCTTCTCTTGGTATGTGGTGTTAGGTGTGTGCCCAGCCTTAATTTCTTCCACACTAGTTTCCAATTTTCCCAGCAGTTTTTGCCGAATAGTAAGTACTTATCCCAAAAGCTGGGGCATTGAGAACTGTTAAGAAGCTAGTGAAATAATTAATCAAAAGAAAGTGAGAATGTGAGCTAGGGTGGCAATAATGTGCATTAAGGAAAGGATATGGATATGGAATATGTTGGGAGGCATATCTCAACAAGACTTATCAATTGGCTGTATAGATAAGAGTAAAGGAGAGGAAAAAATAAAAGATGGTTATGAAATGATAGATCAGAGTAAATGAAAGGATAATATTATATTGAACAGAAATGGGGTAATTTTGAAGAGGAGTAGATTTACTAGGGGAAGATTATGAGTTTCATTTGAACTTCTTGAATTGGAAATGCCAATGCCTTCTAGAGAGCTTATGACATATGCTGAAAGAGATGTCCAATTAGTAGTTTGAAATACATGAGTGAAGTTCAAGAGAAAGTTTAAGACTGAATATATAGATTTTGGCATTATGTATATAAAAATGAAAATGAAATCTATTGGAAAGAATGAGATTTGAAAAATAGTGCAGGTAGAGAAAGAAGAGAATAGAAATCTGGAAAGAATGTTGTGGGGTACCAATGCCTAACATCATTGAGATGGATATCAATCCAACAAATGAATTTGAGGAGTGCTCAAACATTTAGTAAAAGACTCGGGACTAAGGAGCATCATGGTAGCCAAGAAGAGATAGCATCTGGGAGGATAGTATAGCTACACTGTTAAAAACTAAATACAACTCAAACAGATGAGAAAGTTCATCCTTCTTAAAATGTGATGCTCAGAAATAAACTATATAGCATATATGATCTGTCTCGGTCAAGGTCTCCTTCATTCATTATTTAAAAATCTGTCTCTCTTAATAAAGCCTAAGATTTGGAAATTTGCTTGTAGACTACCATATTGCAGCATTTGTTTATGTTGAACTTGAATTCACTACAACTCTCATGTCTTTTTTTTCAGACAACAATTATCTAGACAAGCTTCTCCCAATTTGTGAAACTTGATGTTTATTTTGAAATCATGTGAAGTACTTTATAGTTTGAATTTGAGATTGTACTTGTGAATCATTAATATAGGAATACCCTGTGATGAAAATTTCCCTTCCAATGCATATCAGGTACTTTTTTTCCAATTTATTATCCTACTTGCCTGGGAACAATTAAAGATTAATTCATCACCCAAAGTCCCACAGCCAGTTTACAAGTGAAGAGTGTTAGAAGACTTGAACTCAGGTTTTTCTGACTCCAAGTTTGTCATTCTATCCACCATGCTATGGTTTCATTTATGGTTTTCTGTATTAAACTTCAAATTTTAATTTAATCCATCATTCTTTTCCTTTAAAATCTTTTTTTTCCCATAGTAACACTGTCTTCCAACATGTTCTCCTTTCTGTGTCATTTGGGAATTTGACAAGCATGCCTTCTCTGCTTTCCTCTAAGGCTCAATGATCTGTTTTCAAAGTACACTTTTGAAAAAAAAAAGGTTGCAATCCCAATTCCCTGTTGTATAATAACCACACAACTACAGCTTCAAATGCTTAAAAATTTGCCATTTTTATCAGCAAGATGAGTAAATCAGTGCATTACCAATCTTCAGTTTTGAAGCAGGTTCCCTGGTTATATATAGAGATTTTTTTATACTCACATAAGGTGATTCTTAGCAGTGAGGCTAGAAATCTCTGGTTTTGTATCTAATGGGCTCTATCCTAGATGTAGCTGCATTCATTCTCATTTCCCTATTCTCAAAGATATCCTACATTTTATCATGCAACCCAGCAGGAGAGATTTGCAGGCTGGGCTCTGTGCCTGTCAATTAAACATATATCAATGTGTCCTGTTGAAAAGCATAAAATTTACATAAGAGATTCAGCTCAATTCAGCTATCTATCATATAATTAGATATTTAGGATATGTCTTATCCTAGTCATAACAAAATCTTTATGAAAATCCATGGAGAAATGCATTGTTCTTGGTTAGACATTGTTTTTTTAAAATGAGAACATCCCCAGCTGTTATTAATTGTTTTTGTGTGAAAATACCATAAGTGATTGGACCAAATTATGAATCAGTCATCTGCCAAATTAAATTGTTAAAATTACCAGCATTACTGAGTTATGCTAATATGGAAAAATGTGCACAAACCCAGCTAACATTAAAAACATCTCACAATTATAAAAAATAAGAGAATAAGAAATGGGTGAATAAGTTGATTTTCTTCCAAAATTATTCCCTGCATCTAGCAACAAACCCCCAAATAACTACAGCAGTGTAACACAGAACAATGGGTGATAACCTAATCATTAATTATCTGTGATTACTAATTACAACTCAAAGCACATTAACTGTCTGATCCCAAATTGATTCCTTGTTCTGTATTAGGGGTTAATTTTAAATCATTTTTTTTCTAAGCAAAGAAGGAGAGCACAATTCATTAAAAACAAGATAACCATCAAGAGAAATAAAAGTAAATTATTTAGAAAAAAAAATAAAACAAAAACCAGTGCCAATTAAAAACAGTCACTGATTACCTAAATATAACAGAAGACTCATAATGGGCCATGAGTACAAATATGAATCTGTTTATTAGTGTGTTATTCTTAAAATGTTATGTTTCAGGGGCACAAAAAGGGGAGATTGTAGAATTAGGCATATCATGTGTTTGGCCAAATATTCATTTGAATGTGATGTCTAAGTTTGATCTCAAGGAAGCCAGAAAGGTGGTTAAAAGAAAAAAAAAGACATGCTCCAATCTGTCTGATTTATCATTAGGAATTTTTCTTTTAACAAACAACATTCTACTTTCCTTTTCTTATGTGATTTTTATAGCAAATCAAAAAGGAAAGCACAAAATGCTTTGTTATATCTGGAAGTACTAGAATAGATATCTTTTGGTAATTTTTGAAGACTTCTCAGGATTTTAAAAATTTTACATTCTAATCCTGGTGAACTATAACATTACATATTTGAAAGAATTCTTTATCCTCATGAAAAGTATAACTTTAAACTCTTAATAGACAGCTACTATAATATTTTCAGATGTCATCTAAGATAGATAGTTCACATGGAGATTGTGTCAGATAGAGTTGGACTTTCATTAGTCAATACCAGATTTTTTTGACTAGGTCAAAGAGACCATTCTTTGCCTCAATTTCTACCTAACCTTAATCACTAAATGGGGGCATCCTCAGTCAAAGTGAGACCTGTTGAAGATGATTTTAAAAGGCTAAGGTCTTCTTTTTCATCCAGGTCCATCTCCAGTAATCGTGATCTATATCAATGGACTCCCATAGCTCTGGAGGCAAAAGTGAGGATGGTGACCTTGCACAGCCCTCCCCCACTTAAATCCAATTCACTTGAATGATTGGCCTCACCTCCCTGATGTCATGGTCCTTTTAGAGAATAAAGAACAAATGATAGCAACAACAAAAAGATAGGCTGAACTTCAGTATAATTAGAATAGTAAGTTATAGAAGGTTTATTGTAATTTCAGATACTTGATCCAAAATATCTTCCTCACTATCCTGCTTCTTATCCCTTACTTTGGTATGATTCTTTAAAGATCATTACCTTTTAAATAATTTAAATCTTGCTGATTTGCATGCTGTAGGATAGATCTTCTTGAATTTTTATGGTAAATTTTATTTATTGTAAATTTACAGTACAGTACTATCCTTCCATAATTCAGGTTCAGCACTAAGATTTATTTTTTAATTTCCTTTCCTCTCCTTCATCCATATCTGCTGATTGTAATAATACAACATTTGAGCCCACTAACTTAGTCCAGGAAGTAGTAATAGAACTTGAAAATATGAATAAAAGAGAAGTAGCAGATGTGACTGAAAAGAAAACTTGGTTAGATAATCCATTGAGTATTGATATTAAGTATTATTTTCTTCAATATTTTTTGAGTAGCAGAACTTGTTGCCAATTTGTGTTCATTTGGAATCAGAATATTGTTGATAAAATCTATGGATAATCCTAAAATTGATTTCATCCAAGAATTCTGACCTCTTTTCTTGTCAAACAATCTAAAAACTTTCAAAAAAAATTTCATTTTTTTCTTTTCTCTTCTAATGTCCCTAAAAAGTAGAAATGCTAAGAAATGTACCTTTATACATATACATATAAAACATTCATACTGCATGTAATACATTATTAAATTACAATAATATACATATATGTATATAACTCAAAATAATTACAAATAATACATGTGTATTATTTTAAACATTACCTGATAACTTGAGCTAGAAGGAAGGGAAACAGCCATCATAAAATTCAATCCCTGAAAAACAATCTCCCATATAAATATAAATATCCCTGCACTGTCTAGAAAACAATAAAATGGGCAAAGCATTGTAGCCATGAGATATGTCCAGAATGGTTTTTTGAGGATATCTCAGAAAGCTGCTATACTTTCAAAAGTTGTGGGTCCTTAATAGATGGGGAAAAAGACAGGGCATTCTTAGTCTGATGGATAATCAAGGAATGAACTGGGCCAGACACTTTTTATTTGGGGCTATCATTTTTTGTCTCAAGGGACTTATTGTTCCTTTATTATATGCACAGCTCTGTCTATAGGGCTTTATAAATTAAGTTCTTTCCTCCATAGTCATATGCTGTAGATAGTACAATAATTTTCATACTCATTTTTCAGATGTAGAAATAGAAGCTAAGAGTTATTGAGACTTTCCCATGTCTACAATGCTAATGCATGCCAGAGCTGGAACTTGAACTCAGGCTCCTTAATGCTTAAGACTTGTGCTTATTATACTACATCATAACTGAACACATCTTTTCCCCAGAACATTGAGGTTAATATGATTAAATTCCCTTGGTATACAGATAAGTACTGAGAATTTCCAGTGACTTTCTATCAGGATTAAAGGAATAAAAATGACAAGCTGAGATGTAAGCTCATTGATGTAACCTTCAAAAAAGTTTTAATATCTTTTCCCCCAGTTTTGAGACAAAAAAATCCATGACATATCCTTGAATGGAGACAGAGGTGAGGAAATAGAAAGTGGTCAAAATACTTAGAGTAGGCATAGATTTGGGAAATCAGTTGCCCTCCATCTATACTCCTTTCTACCTCATTTTCATCCTCCCCAAATCTGGACTTTGGGCTCTGGTAGGTAATATTTGGTCTTATATTCCCCCACCACCCCAAATCACCCATATTACCTTTAAGTCATTTCCAAGTCATGATAACACAATTCTCCACCCTATGTTCTAGTTCTATTTTATGTGTTATCTTCTCCTATTAGAATGTAAGCTTCTTGAGATTAGAAAGTGTCTGGTTTTTATTTATAATCTCAAAGCTCAACATAGTTCTTAATCTATGCTGAAGAAATACTTCATCATTTATTCATCTAAATAAATCTTTCATTTTAATGATGGGAAAACTAAGAGCCAGGGAAGTTAAACTGATGAAAGTCACACACAGTAAATGATTGAGTTAGGAAGGTCAGTGTTTAGGGTATTAGATCTGGACTTGGGCAAGAGGTTGGCCCTTTGAATTAAACTGTTCATTAACTTATTTTTGACATACATATATACACTAAGGAAATAAAGTTCATATGAAAAAATAAGCCATTAGCAGTTGAAGGGCCTGAAAAAGGCCTCCTACAGAACTGAGACTTGAGGAAACTTGAAATTAGGAAACTAATATGTTGAGGTGAGAGAAAAGAGAATTTTAATCATGATGGTTTAGGGCCTGGAGATAGAGTGACTTTTTCAGTAGACTACTCATTATTCTCTGTACCTTCACTTTCTCCTCTCTCCAAACCATAATCTACAAAGATGCCAAATTGATATTCCAAAAGGAAGCTAGGCTGCAGAACAGATAGAATAGTGTACCTGCAATCAGGGAGACATGATTCTAATCTGACTTCAGACACTTACTGTGTGACCTAGGGACAGCCATTTGACTTCTTTCTGCATTGCTTATCTCATATGTGAAATAGCAGTAATACCAGCATCTACCTCCCAAAAATACTGTGAGGATAAAATATATTTATATTTGTGAAGCACTTTGAAAACTTAAAGTACTCCATAAATGCTAGTGATAATGATGATGATGAATAATGTTATTCTCATACTCAATAAAGACATTATTCCTTATTTCCTCTCATGTAAAATACAAATTCTCTGTCATATAAAATCTTCTACAATTTGAATTGCCTATCTTGGCAAGTATTAGAGTCTATTACCCCCTCAAACATTCTACCATGCAATGAAATTCCTACCCATCCTTTCATGTTTTCTCTCCATGTCTTTGCACAGGCTGACAACATTACTTTTATCTCCACCAGTGCTCCCTTCAAGAGAGTATTTAATTCAAAAATCAAATGCTATAGAAGGCATCTTCTGATGTTCCTAGTTGCTGTTCACTCGTTTGGCAGCCAAGCCCACGTCTTTATGACCCCGTAAGATTTTCTTGGTAAAGATACTGGAATGGTGTGCCATTTATTTTGTTATTCATTTTACAAATGAAGAAAGAGGTTTAAAAGGAATAAGTGACTTGTCCAGAGTCGCAGAGCTAATAAGTATCTGAAGCCAAATTTGAACCCAAAAAGATGAGTCTCCCTGATCCATTGTGCTAACTGTCCTCTCCCAGTTATGATACTCTTGTTATTAGTTTATAATTTATTTTTAAACATATTTTCTACTTATTTATCTAGATACATAAAGTCACAAAATTTGCAAGCTGAAGATCTCTTAGGTTATTTGGTCTAATCTATATATGAAAGCAATCTTTACTGTAAGATAGCATAATAATAATGCACTCTATGAGAGATACAGAATAATAAAGCATTACCCCAGCTCTGATAAGCTTTCAGTTTGGAAGACATAAGATATGCACATATGTATGTATAGCTGATATTTCTATCCTAATGAGGTTTGTAAAATGCATTCATACAAAATTTCCTTTGAATCTCATAATTATCCTAAAAAGTAAATAATACAGATATTATAATACTCATTTGATAGAAGAAAAAACAGTTCCAACCAATTAAAGTCAGTTTTTTAAAATGCGTTTCTTTTGGTTTCAAGTGTGTCACATTTTTCACCATTCTATGCTGTAGTGCCCCATGGTATATGTGTAGAAACCTAAAAACCATACCAATTTAGGACTATTTGAATCCCAGAATTTCATACTTTGTGACTTTGAAGGAACCTCACTAATCTCCTGGTCCAACCCTACCTGAAAAAAAGTACCCTTGCTACTACATAACCAACAAATTCAGTCTTTTTTACAGACTTCCAAGGAAGGAGAATTCTTTACTTCCTGAAGCAGTCTATCTTTGTTGGATAGGTCCAATTGTTAGCATGCTTTTAAAAATATTAAGCCTTAATTTGTTTCTTGTAAGCTACTCCCCATTACTCCTAGTTCTGCCCTTTTGGACCCAGAAGAACAATTCTAATGGCTCTTCTACATGACAGCCTTCAAATATTGGAAGAGGTCAATCATTTTTACCTTGATTCTTCTTTTCCTCAGATTAAACTTTTGCATTTGTTTCAACTAAGGATTTTCATATAGCATGGATTCAAGCTGCATCATCCTCCTGAGCACCTTCATTGAGATATTCTTGAGCTTTTTTAATATAGAAAGCTTCTCCTTTGTAAAAAAAAAGCCCCAATATGGAATTTAATATTGTAGTTGTGATATTACCACAGCAGAATATAACAGGACCAGAACCTTGCTTATAGAAACCATACTTTAAAAAGCCCAAGATTGAATTAGGTGTTTTTGGCATCCATGTCACACTTCTGATTCTTTCAATCAATTAATATTTGATAAATGCCTACTATGTGGTAGACACTGCTAAGCATTGGGAATAAAAATACAAAAAATGAAATAATCCTTCCTTTAAAGTAACTTGGATTTTACTAGGGAACATATTCATATATCATTACAGTCAGTTCTGGTATAATTTGAAATATATGTTCCTAAAAATCACTGCTCAATGCAAAAACCACAGGGCTTATGGGGAAAATGAAGTTAAGGAAACTAATAAAAATTTATCAGTGACACATAAAAAAGAGATAGGAGCCTAATAAAAATAGTGGCATGGTTTTGTATTTGCCAAAATGATTAAGAAACATATATGTATGTATGTATGTATGTATGTATATACTATCATAAGTAATCTAGTCTTGAATTGTACCCTCCTTACCATGGGGAAAAGTAGGATGTGGAGGTTTGAAATGCATGACATACTACATTGAAAAATAACTGATTTGATTGGGAAGTGAACATCTTGTGAATTATTGTAAAGAGGTGCAGTTTTGCTTTGTTTTGTTTGGAATTTTTACTGTTTCTCAAAGAAGAGATCACACATAAGCCAATGTGAAATTCAAGTTATGCTTACTAATTCCTTAATATATCAATTGCATTAGAACACTTTTACATTTTCATAACAAGCATTATAACAGAACCGATGTATATATAGAATAACTACAACACAAATATAATGAAGTGAAATACCAGGTAGCTAAGGAGGAAAGGAAGCCTATTGTATTGGGGGAGGAAGAGAAATCAAGGAAGGTTTCAGGAAGAAGGTAGTATGCAAGCTTTATGTTGAGTGAAGAGGAAGATTCTATGAAGTATAAATGAGTTGGAATGAATTTCAGGCCTTCAAAAATGGAAAGACACACAGAGAGAAGTTAGAATGTTATAGCAAAGGAATAAATGACAGTTTAGTTGGGCTGTAGAGTTTGAGAAAGGGAATAATGTATAATGAGGCTGAAAAAATGAACTTGAACCAAGTTGTGAAAGGCTTTGAAATCAATGAAAGTCATATTTAATTGCAGAGGTTATGAGAAGTCACATTATTTTATTTAGTAGGATTGTGACATATTCAAATGAGATATTTACAAAGCATATGGCATTATGGGTAGTTAAATAGCACAATGGATAGTGTGCCAGGGCTTCAGTCAAAAAGACCTGATTTTAAATTTGTCCTCATTCACTAACTACTTATGCAATCTTGGGCAAGTTGCTTAACTCTGTTTTTACCAATCTCAATTGTAAAATGATCGGAAGAAATTGTTTCCAGTATTTTTGCCAAGAAAACTCAAAAAAAAAGATCATAAAGAGCTAGACACAACTGAAAAATTACTCAACAACAAAAATAGCACAGTCCCTGGTGCATAGTAGGTACTTGATAAATACTTGTTTCCACCCCATTCAGAACTGTGATTAAGAAAAATCAAATTGGCAGTTCTATGGAGTATGGGTTAAAGAGGAAGGGGAGAGACTTGAGGAAGAGAACAATTAGAAGGTCATTGAAATGATATGAATAAGGGTTGATGAGGGCTTAAATGATTAGAGAATGTGTGATTAGAGAGATAGAAGAGTGCATTTTAGAGATGCAATAGAGGAAGAAGTGTCAAAAAATTGACTATTGGATGTATATACAGGATGTAAGATGAAATAGAGTCAAACACATGCCAAAATTATGAATCTAGAAGACTGGAAAAATGTTGTTGATATGAAAGTCAAAAATATGAAAATTTAGGAGAGGAATGGATGTAATGAAGAAAACCAGAAGAAAGTAGTGTCATAAAAATCAAAGAAGAAAGAATATTTCTCTTCCTCAGGCAAGGATGGTCAGTAACTTCAGGTGAAAAAGGATGAGAGATTGGCAGATTTGGTGATTCATAATCTATCAAAGGTGTAAATATAAGCAATTTTGGAGAAAGAAGTTTCAGTTGAATAATGAGGTAAGAAATCAGATTGCAAAGAGTTGAGAAATGAATTAAAAGAGAAGTAGAGGAAGCAAGTATATGCAAATTTTTCTATTGAATCATGCAAACCTCCAAATTTTTGCAGGCAAACTGCTATCTGATTGTACTTTTCAAGTCATGTAGTTTTGAATTGTTGGAGTCAACTATAAAACTTTCCATTTATTCCTAATACATTTTATTTTGTCAGATTTATCTTAATGTTCTTTCCTGTCAAGAATTTTCTGCAACCTGATTTTGTTATCAAGTATGTTAGCAATCTTCCCAGCGTTCTGTTAATTGCAAATTTGATAATAGTGCCATCTATGTATTTATTCAAATAGTTCATAAAATGTTAAATAACATAAATATGAGCGCAGCAAATCTGGGGACACTCCAATGGAGACCTCTCACCAACTTAACTTCCAACCATTAATGACTACATTTTCACATTGATCATTCATCCAATTCCATATCCAATTGACTGTATTGCTCTCCAGCCTACAACTATATATTATTCCCTACAAAATACCAAAGGTCCCTTACAAATCTAACATTTTGTGATTCTATAACAAATTCAAAAATGTAAAATTTTATTAACAAGTCAGAAAAAACACAGTCACCTATCACATGCATTGCTAAAATCTCAGTAAATCAGCAGTCCTTTGATTATATAGTTTTATAACCCTTTAAAAAATTTTAGTCTGTTTATGATGATGCTATGCTATGTATTCTCTTCTTTGTCTTCTTCATAAGCCTATTTCCTGAGCAACAATCTTCTTCCTTTTTTTCTTCTTTGTCTTTCATATATAGCAATAATGGGAAAATAATTTTTGAACTTCGCATTAAAAAAAAAAGCTTTAGCTCATTCTGAATTTTAGCCAAACAGACATTATGCTTATAGTATGCTTTTCCTGTTACAAGCTCTCATGGCCATACAATATACATTTCCTTTTAAAAGCTAGCTTATTTGGTGAGTTTATTGTGTATCTTTTTATGTGTCTTTATAGACAATTCCCATTATTCTTCCCCTAAGAATTGTTTCATATTTTGAATTTTATTTTATTTTAATTTTTTTATTTGCAAAACATATGTATGGGTAATTCTTCAACATTAACCCTTACATAGCATTCTGTTAAAAATTTTTCCCCCCAACTCCCCACCTCTCCCCTAGATAGTAGGATATCCACTACATGTTAATTATGTTAAAATACTTGACAAATCGAATATATGTATACATTTTTCTGCACTTATCATTGTTGTGCAAGAAAAATCTTATCTACAAGAAAGAAAAATCAGATAAAGGAAACACAATGCAAGCAAACATCAATTGAGAGCATGAAAATGTTATGTTGTGGTCCACATTTCACATCCCTCTCTCTGGGTGTATATGGCTTTCTTCACTGAACAATTGGAAGTGGTTTGAAACATTTCATTGTTTAAGAGAGGCCATGTCCATCAGAATTGATCATCATATATTGCTGTTGCCATGTATAATGATCTCCTGGTTCTGCTCATTTCATTCAGCATCGGTTCATGCAAGTCTCTCCAGGCCTCTCTGAAATCATCCTGCTGGTAGTTTCTTACAGAACAATAATATTCCATAATATTCATATACCATAATTTATTCAGCCATTCTCCAATTGATGGGCATCCATTCAGTTTCCAGTTTCTAGCCACTACAAAAAGGGATGCCACAAACATTCTTGCACATGAGGGGCCCTTTCCTTCCTTTATGATTTCTTTGGGATATAAGCTCAATAAAAATGCTGATGGATCAAAGGGTATGCACAGTTTGATAACTTTTTGAGCATAGCTCCAAATTGCTCTCCAGAATGGTTGGATCCATTCACAGTTCCACCAACAATGTATTAGTGTCTCAGTTTTCCCACATCCCCTCCAACATTCATCGTTATTTTTTCCTGTCATTTTAGCCAATCTGACAGGTGTGTAGTGGTACCTCAGAGTTGTCTTAATTTGCATTTCTCTGATCAATAGTGATTTGGAGCACCTTTTCATATAACTACAAATAGTTTTAATTTTATCCTCTGAAAATTGTCTGTTCATATCCTTTGACCATTTGTCAATTGGAGAATGGCTTGAATTCTTATAAATATGAGACAATTTTCTATATATTTTAGAGATGAGACCTTTATCAGAACCCTTAAATGTAAAGATGATTTCCCAATTTATTGCTAACCTCCTAATCTTGATTGCATTGGTTTTGTTAGTATAAAAACTTTTTAACTTAATGTAGTCAAAGTTATCTATCTGGTTTTCAACTGAGAGTTCCAGTTCTTCTTTGGACATAAATTTATTCCATCTCCATAGTTCTGAGAGGTAAACTATACTATGTTCCTCTAATTTACTTATAATATCACTCTTTCTATCCAGATCATGAACCCATTTAGATCTTAAATTGGTATGTGGTGTTAGATGTGGGTCATGCCCTAATTTCTTCCACACTAGTTGCGAATTTTCTCAGCAGTTTTTGTCAAATAATGAGTACTTATCCAAGAAGCTGGGGTCTTTGGGTTTATCAAACATTAAATTGCGATAGTTATTGCCTAGTTTGTCCTGTAAGTCTATCCTATGCCTCTGCTCAATTACTCTATTTCTTAGCCAGTACCAAATGGTTTTCATGAGCACTGCTTTATAATACAGTTTTAGATCTGGTACAGCAAGTCCACCATCATCAGCCTTTTTTTCATTAATTCCCTTGAAACTCTTCATCTTTTGTTCTTCCAAATGAATTTTGCTACTATTTTTTTCTAGATCTGTAAAATAATTTCTTGGGAGTTTGATTGGTATGGCAATAAATAAGTAAATTAGTTTGGGTAGTATTGTGATTTTTATTATATTCCCTCGGCCTACCCATGAGCATTTTATGTTTTTCCAATTGACTAGGTCTGATTTTATTTGTGTGGAGAGTGTTTTGTAGTTTATGTCGTATAGTTCCTGACTTTTCCGTGGCAGATAGATTCCCAAATATTTTATACTATCAACAGTTATTTTGTTTTTTTTTTGAATGGAATTTCTTTTTATATCTCTTGCTGCTGAACTTTATTGGTAATATATAAAAATGCTGATGACTTATGTGGATTTATTTTGTATCCTGCAACTTTGTTAAACTTGTGAAATATTTCTAGTAATTTTTTAGTTGAGTTTCTAGGGTTCTCTAAGTATATCATCATGTCATCTGCAAAGAGTGATAATTTGGTTTCCTCATTACCTACTCTAATTCCTTTAATCTCTTTTTCTTCTCTTATTCCCAAAGCTAACATTTCTAATACAATATTAAATAGTAATGGTGACAGTGGGCAGCCTTGTTTCACTGCTGATCTTATTGGGAATAGTTCTAGTTTGACTCCATTACATATGATGCTTGCTGATGGTTTCAAGTAGATACTACAAATCATTTTAAGGAAAAGCCCATTTATTCCTATACTCCCTAGTGTTTTTAATAGGAATAGGTACTGGATTTTATGAAAGGCTTTTTCTGCATCTATTGAGATAATCATATGGTTTTTGTTAATTTGGTTATTAATATAATTGATTATGATAATAGTTTTCCTAATATTGAACCAGCCCTGCATTGCTGGTATAAATCCTACTTGGTCATGGTGTATTATACTGGGGATAACTTTCTGTAATCTTGTTGCTAAAATCTTATTTAAAATTTTTGCTTCAATATTCATTTGGGAAATGGGTCTATAGTTTTCTTTCTCAGTTTTCTCCCTACATGGTTTAGGTATCAGCACCATATCTGTGTCATAGAAGGAATTTGGTAGTACACCTTCTTTCCCTATTTTTTGAAATAGTTTATATAGTATTGGGAATAATTATTCTTTGAATGTTTGGTAGAAATCACATGTAAATCCATCTGGCCCTGGAGATTTTTTCTAAGGTAGTTGATTAATAGCTTGTTCTATTTCTTTTTTTTAAATAGGGCTATTTAAATAATTTATTTCCTCTTCTGTTAACCTGGGAAATCTATATTTTTGTAGATATTCCTCCATTTCATTTACATTATTAAATTCATTGGCATAAAGTTGGGCAAAGTAACCCCTAATTATTACTCTAATTTCCTCTTCATTGGAGGAAAGTTCTCCCTTATTTTTGAGACTAACAATTTGATTTTCCTCATTCCTTTTTCTAATCAAATTAACTAAAGGCTTATCTATTTTGTTGGTTTTTTCATAAAACCAACTCTTAGTTTTATTTATTAATTCAATAGTTTTCTTATTTTCAATTTTATTAAGCTCCCCTTTTATTTTCAGAATTTCCAATTTGGTATTTAATTGAGGATTTTTAATTTGGTCTTTTTCTAACTTTTTTAGTTGTAAGCCCAATTCATTCATCTTTTCTTTCCCCATTTTATGCAAGTAAGCATCTAGAGATATAAAATTACCCCTTAAAACTGCTTTGGCCATATGCCAAAAATTTTGGTATGTTGTCTCATTATTGTCGTTCTCCTGGATGAAATTATCAATTGTGTCTATAATTTGCTGTTTCACCCATTCATTCTTCAGAATTAGATTATTTAATTTCCAATGAACTTTTGGAGTATTTTCTCCTGGCCTTATATTACATGTGAGTTTTATTGCATCATGATCTGAAAAGCATGCATTTACTATTTCTGCTTTTCTGCATTTGATTTTGAGGTTTTTATGCCCTAACACATGATCAATTTTCGTATAAGTTTCATGAACCCCTGAGGAAAAAAAGTATACTCCCTTCTATCGCCATTCAATTTCCTCCAGAGATCTATCATATCTAAATTTTCTAACATTTTATTTACCTCCCTAACTTCTTTCTTATTTATTTTGTGGTTTCATTTATCTGATTCTGAAAGAGCAAGGTTGAGATCCCCCACTAGTATAGTTTTACTGTCTATTTTTCCTTGCATCTCTGTTAATTTCTCCTCTAGGAATTTGGATGCTATACCACTTGGTGCATATATGTTTAGTATTGATACTGCTTCATTGTCTATGGTACCCTTTAGTAAAATATAGTTTCCTTCCTTATCTCTTTTACTTAGATCTATCTTTGCTTTTACTTGATCTGAGATAAGGATTGCTACCCCTGCTTTTTTTTTGTTCATCTGAAGCATAAAAGATTCTGCTCCAGCCCTTTTCCTTCACTCTATATGTACTTCTATGTGTTAGATGTGTTTCTTGTAACCAACATATTGTAGGATTCTGGCTTTTAATCCAGTCTGCTCTCTGCTTCCGTTTTTGGGAGAGTTCATCCCATTCACATTCACAGTTAAAATAACTATATCTGTATTTCCTGCCATCTTATTTACCCAGAGTTATGATTTTCTCTTCCCTTTCCCCTTTCTCCCTTCCCCCCTCCCCAGTATTTTATTTTTGATGACCACCTCCCTCTAACAGTCCTCCACCCTTTAGAACCCCTCTGTCTTTTTTACACTTTTCCCCTAATCCTTCTATTACTCTATCCCTTTCTTTCCCTCCTTTCCCCCCCACTTTCCTATAATGAGAGTCAAGTTTTTCTTTGAAGCCAAATGTGTCTGATATACTCTCTTAGAGCCCAGTCTAATGAGAGTAAGATTTACACAATTCTCATTGCCCTCCCTTTTTTCCCTCAATTATATTAGATTTTCTATTTCTCTTCATGAGGTTTTGCTTTATTTTTCCTCCTTTTTTTTTACTTTATTTTGCCTCCTTTCCCCTTTTTTCAATATGATATCCCTTCCACCTCTAATTTCTTTTCCATTATTATCAAAGTAAAATCAAATTTTACCCCCATTCTTTAAGTACACCCATAGTAGAAATATAGTTCTCAAGAGCTCTTTCCTTTTTACCTTTTTATGCTTCTCTTGAGATCCGTATTTGGAGGTCACATTTTTTGTTCAGATCTCATCTTTTCATTAGAAATAGGTGAAATTCAAGAGGTGGAGTGAAAACATGACTCTTTGTATCCTGTTCTGACCTTCTCTCAAATCAACAATAAAATAAGCCTCTGAACTGATCTTTAAGTCAACAAATCCAGAAATATTTGGACTAGGAAACACTGCTTGCAGTTACCTCTGAAGAACTTCATACCAGGTATGTTTCACTCAGGCAGAGGGGTAAACATTTTGCTTGGTGCAGTCCAGAACTGAGGGTGGGACACAGCTCAGCATGGCAAAAACTCCAAACTCCAAACTCCAAACACCTGGGGTTTATTTGGGGCACTTGGGACACTCTGCCCTGATTGGGGGCAGGTGTTCTGGCAGATTTGCCTTTTTAAGGAGTAAATTGGGCAAAGTCCTAACCCCATTGTCCCAGCACCTTAAGTTAATTAGTAGAATTGCCCCACGGCAAACTAATGCAGCTGCTGCTTCCCTAGCCTTAAACAGACCGCTATGCTGTCTAAAAAAATGAAGAAGCAGAAGAGAGCTCTCGCCATAGACAGCTTCTATCGAGAGAAAGAAGGGCAGACCCCAGATACTGAGGTTCCTGTAGACAAAGCAACTCCAGAGGAAGCCATCAAGGACCATCACTAGTCCCCTTTTCAAAAGGCCTTTCTGGAAGATTGCATAAAGAATCTCAAAAGAGAGCTGGATGATAAATGGGATAATGAACTGAGATCAGTGCAAGAAGCCCTCCAAAAGAGATATGATAAAGACACCAATTTATTGAAAAGCAAAATTTGTGAATTGGAAATAGACAATAATGCACTGAAAAATAAAATTACTGAAGTGGGAAAAGAGTGCAATGAACAAATTGGCCAGTTACAAAAGGAGCTTAAAAAGGCAACTGAATAAAACAACACTTTAAAAATAAGAATTGAACAAATGCAAGTGAATGACTCAATAAGACTTCAAGAATCAGTCAAACAAAAACAAAAAAAAATTAAAAAATAGAAGAAAATATGAAATATCTCCTAGGAAAAACAACTGACTTAGAAAATAGATCTAGGAGAGACAATCTAAGGATTATTGGACTTACTGAAAGCCATGATGAAAAAAAGAATCTAAACACTATGTTCCAGGAAATCCTGAAAGAAAACTGCCCTGAGGTTGTAGAATCAGAAGGCAAAATCACCATTGAAAGAATTCACCAATGACCTCCTGAAAGAGACCCCAAAATTAAAACCCCAAGGAATATTGCGGCTAAATTTCAGGACTATCGCACCAAGGAAAAGATCTTGCTAGCAGCTAGAAAGAAACAATTCAAATATCGAGGATCTATAATTAGAATCACATATGATCTGTCAGCCTCCACATTGAAGGATCGAAGGGCCTGGAACCAGATATTCCCAAAGGCAAAGGAACTTGAATTACAGCCAAGAATAACCTATCCTGCTAGAATGAGCATTATCCTCCATGGAAGAAGATGGCCATTTAATGATATAGGTGAATTTCACCTATTTCTAATGAAAAGACCAGATTTGAACAAAAAATTCGACACCCAAACACAGAACTCAAGAGAAGCATAAAAAGGTAAAAAGGAAAGGACTCTTGAGAACTTTATTTCTAGAAAGAAATTAGAGGTGGAAGGGATATCTTACTGGAGGAAAAAAAGGGGGGAAAGGAGGCAAAATAAAGTAAAAAAAGGAGGTAAAATAAGACAAAATTTCATGAAGAGACATAGAATATCTAATATAATTGAGGGAAAGAATGGAGCGCAATGAGTATTGTGTAAATCTTACTCTCATTAGAGTAATAATTAGATGGTACTTTGCCCAACTTTATGCCAGTAAATTTGATAATCTAAATGAAATGAAGTATTATCTACAAAAATGTAGATTGCCAAGGTTAATAGAACAAGATATAAATTATTTAAATAGCCCCATATTAGAAAAAGAAATAGAACAAGCTACTAACCAACTCCCTAAGAAAAAATCTCTCAGAGTTATTTACCCTACAAAATTTCTATGCATTGGATTAAGGGTACTTTTCAGAATAGGACCAGATTTTCTTGTCTTCAGTATCACAAATTTTAATAAGGTATGATCACTTCTTCTGTGGTAACCATAATTTTCTCTCCATCAGTCAATTCTAGGATTGAAGAACTAGATAAAAATCCAAGCCACAGGAGAAAAGAATATCTTCTTGTTAATTTCTTCATCTGTTGAAAGATAAAATTACCAGTGGGGCAATTAAGGAGGTTATTGACCGCTTCTCTTTTTATTAGTGAGAAAGATCTAGCAGATGTCTAGATATCGAATAAGTATCCCATCACAGATAAAGAAACTGGTATGTTTGGTCTAGAGAAAAGACTTGGGGTATGAATAATGAGACTCATCTTGAAATTTTTACTGCAATTATTTGTAGAAGAAATTCTAATCTTGCTTGAACTCAGAAGACTGAACGAAGAGCAATAAGTGCAAACTGCAAAAAGACAGACCTAGATTTGATGTGATGAAGATTTTCTCACTAGTTAAAGCTATTCAAAAGTGGAATGACTACATAAGAATGTAGTGAGTTCCCCCTCAATGGATGTCTTTAAACAACATCTGTTCTTCTGTCATTGGAGACATTGTAAAGGAAACACTAGCTTAATTATAAGTTGTTCTAGTTGACATCTGAGATCCATTCAAAATAAAATGTTTTGTAATTCTATAAGAAATTCAAAAAAATGGGAAATTTTATTAATAATTCAGAAAAAATCCAATTCTTAGCAAATCGAGTTGGTATGTATATGTCACCAGTAAATCAAGTGGGGCTATGGATATGTGCACAGTGCTAAAATAACTATTCAATTTAGCTAAATACTAATCTGTCCAGGGGGAAAAACAATCAAATAAGTTTGACTGCATTTATCAAATAATGCAAAATGTTGAAACTGTGGGCAAAGTGTAGACACAGCTTCTGAGTTTTCTTCAGGCACAGGTTCCCATAGCAACTCTACTGAAATGGGATTGGAAGAAGTCATGTATGTAAAATTTTGTCTCCCTTATTTCCTTGAAACTCTACCCAAATTCTTTTCGGCTTTGGCCATCTGGGCATATCGTTGTTTCCCCAGCTGCCTTATTCTGGTAATGAACTCTATTGTAAAATGTCCTTTGACACCTGCCACTGATGCAGAGATGATTGCCATGTGAAAATGCAGGCAGCAATTCTTAGTGTACAGTAATGAAATCCTTCCACAAGCTGGTGTGGTCCTTTGAAATTTTTTGTCTTCCATAGCTACATAGCTACAGGAATAGGAAGTTTCTTGTAACATAATTACAATTTTGAAACCCAACATCAGTTCCTAACAATTTTCCTTCAGGGAGAGAATAAATATACGTTATAATTAACATATTAACAGCTCTTTTCCTTCCTTCCCACCATAGGAAAGCTACTCTTAACATATTTTTTTATCTCTTCCCCCTTTCTTACCTTTCTCTTATTGCTAACATGGTAGTGAATCAAAACATTTGGAACTATTGGCACTTTACACATTAATGTTTAATTAAGTGTTTTTATTGAGCTATCTCAACATAAATGTACACATTTCTAGCCATAGAAATGTCTTTATCAGAGGGAAGGACTTTATAAAATGAACATATCATAACAAGGTTGGATTTCTCACCTCAAACCACCTCATTCCATCCCTTCCCATCTTACCCCAGCCCATTTCATCCTATCCCATCAAATCCCATGTGTCTTAAGTCATTTAGTAGACTCCAATTTATTAGTCTTACTACAGGGGTAAGTCTCTCAACTTCAGGTCCCTTATCTATAAAATGAATATAATACTTACTCCAATCATGACAACCTTCTAATAGAAGGTTGTCATGATCTAATAAGATGCTTCTCCCTGGATCAAGAGGCATCCTATGTTAAAGCACCATGTACAATGGATGCTGTATTAAGAATTTCTTAATATACTATTTTTAATAGTTTACAATAAGTATTCCCCCCACTCCAGAAACATAAAGGCAGCTGTGCTTCTCATTACTGATTACTTCTACATGAGTAAATCTATTATCTTTAGCTTGGTTCTTCTACAAACTGGCTCCAACCTACCAAACTGTTTGATCTAGGGCAAGGCATTTTAACTTTCCATGCCTAAGCATACATTCCTTATCTATAAAATTAGAAAATAGACCTTGTTATTTTAAGGGCTTTTCATCTATGAAATTTCATTTTTTTGGACCTTTCCAGACTAATTTTCTTTTTTTATCTTTTTAAAACGAAGTTGTGTTTTTTAAAATTGATATCATCCGATCAATTCTGATGGACATGGCTCCCTTCAACAATGAAATGTTTCAAACCACTTCCAATTGTTCGCTAAAGAAAGCCATATACACCCAGAGAGAGGGATGTGAAATGTGGACCACAAAATAACATTCTCATACTCTTGATTGATGTTTGCTTACATTGTGTTTCCTTTATCTGATATGTCTTTTGTGTAGATATGATTTTTCTTGCACAACAATAATAAGTTTGGAAATATGTATACATATATTTGATTTGCCAAGTGTTTTTTTTAATTTTTTTATAATTTTTTTATTTTATTTTATTTGCATAACATATGTGTGGGTAATTCTTCAACAATAACCCTTACATAGCTTTCCATTACAAATTTTTCCCCCCAACTCCCCACCCCTGCCCTAGATGGCAGGATATCCACTACATGTTAATTATGTTAAAATATTGGCAAATCGAATATATGTATACATATTTCCAAACTTATCATTATTGTGCAAGAAAAATCTTATCTACACAAACGATATATCAGATAAAGGAAACACAATGTAAGCAAACATCAATCAAGGAGTATGAGAATGTTATGTTGTGGTCCACATTTCACATCCCTCTCTCTAGGTGTATATGGCTTTCTTCAGTGAACAATTGGAGATGGTTTGAAACATTTCATTGTTGAAGAGAGCCATGTCCATCAGAATTGATCGTCATATAGTACTGTTGTTGCCGTGTATAATGATCTCCTGGTTCTGCTCATTTCACTCAGCATCAGTTCATGTAAGTCTCTCCAGGCCTCTCTGAAATCATCTTGCTGGTCATTTCTTACAGAACAATAATATTCCATAA
>JAJPUD010012284.1:0-12111 GCA_023553655.1 Myrmecobius fasciatus
TTTTTTTCTTGTAGATAGGATTTTTCTTGCATAACTTCTCAAGCATTTCAACATTATTAACATGTAGTGGACTTCCTGCCATCTAGGGGAGGGGAGGGGACTGGGGGTAAAATCTGTATTGGAAAGCTTTGTAAAGATCAAGGTTGGGGAACTACCCATACATATGTTATACAAATAAAAAGCTTAAAATAAAATAAATTAATTAATTAATTAAAAAAAATATAGGGCATGTCATACTAAATCTCATTTTCTTTTTTGACAGGGTTTCAAAACGAGTAAATAAGGAGAAACTGAGGGCGATTGGTTACCTAGATTTTTAACAGGTTTTTATTGTTTTTTTATAAAGTACTTCATGCTAATCAAGATAAAGAAATGTATTAGGCATTAATATAATCTTCTGCATATAAAACTGGTTGGATGACCAGAATTCAAATAGTAGTTATTAATGGTTCAATGTCAGCATATGGCAGTATAATTCTACTGCAGTACACCCAGGGGAACTGTGATTGGCTATTTAAAAGTTTTATCAATGACTTAAATAAAAGCATAGATAGTTTGCTCAACCAAAGTGCAGATGACACAAAGCTGGTGTCTAATACATTGACAATGAGGATTCAAAAGGATCACCCGTTAGGGAACAGAACCGTAAATACTCAAAGGACATTTGTTGCCAAATGCCTTACACTTGAGTACCAAAAAAATGAACATTACAAATATGAAAGGAGTAGGCATGGATAGGTAGCAATACTGAAAAAGAGCTGGGGACTTTAAGCTTAATAAGAGTCAGCAGGGGGGCAGCCAAAAATATTAAAGCCAATTTGGTCTGCATTGAGGTGGGGCTAAGGTCCAGGAATAGGAAAGTCCTATTGTATTGTGCCCTTGCCAGGGTTCTTCTAGAGTATTATGCTAAGTTCAGAGCAGTATGTGATTTAAGAGACATTGATAAACTCAAGTGTCTAGAGCAGAGCAACTACAGTAGGAATACACTTTGGATTTTTTTTTATTTTTTAATTTTTTTTTTACAATTTCACATAAATAGTTCCCAACATTCATTTTAAGATTTTGAATTCCAAATTGTTTTCTCCTTCCTTCTCTCTCCCCTCCTCAAGATAGCAAGCAACCTTGATGTAGGTTATATATGTATGTACATATATAGATATATAGATATACACCCACACATTCATTTAAAACATTTCCATATTAGTCATGTTGTGAAAGAAAAATCAAAACAAAAGGGAAAAACTATGAGAAAAAACAAAACTTAAAATAGTATGTTTGATTCACATTCAGTCTCCATGGTTCTTTGGATGCATATAGACTTAATTCTAATAGACTTGGGATGGAAAATGCTATCATAATTGATCAAACAATCTTACTGTTTCTGTGTATAATGTTCTTTTGCTCACTTCACTTAGCATCAATTCATGTAAGTCTTTTCAGGCTTTTTGGAAATCAGCCAGCTCATCATTTCTTATAGAACAATAGTGTTCCATTACATTGAAATATAACAACTTATTCAGCCATTCCCCAATTGATGGGCATCCCCTCAATTTTTTTCAATTCCTTGCCAACACAGAGAAGAGCTATTGCAAACATTTTTTGCACATGTGGATTATTTTCCTTCTTTTATGATTTCTTTGGGATACAGATGCAGTAGTAGCACTGCTGGATCAAAGGATATGCACAGTTTGATAGCCCTTTGGGCATAGTTCCAAATTATTCTTCAGAATGGCCAGATTAGTTCACAACTCCACCAGCATTATATTTGTGTCCTAGATTTCCCATATTCTTTCCAACATTTATCATTATCTTTTCCTGTCATTTTAGCCAGTTGAATAGGTGTGAGGTAGTACTTCAGAGTTGTTTAATGGTTTAATACCACCATATTATCTTTAAAGAATATATCATTGTTTCCTCACTGCTGCTCTAATTCCTCCAATTTCTTCTTTTATTGGTAACGCTAACATTTATAATACAATATTGAATAATAGTGGTGATAAGGGATATCTTTGTTTCATCTCATTCTTGTTGGAAATTCTTCTGGCTTTTCCTAGCAATGTTTACTGATGATTTTAGATGGATGCTGCTTATTATTTTAAGGAAAACTCCATTTATTTCTGTGCTTTCTAGTTTTTTTTTAATAGGAATGGGTATTATATTTTGTCAAAAGCTTTTTTTACATCTATTGAGATAATCATATCATTTATGTTAGTTCTGTTGTTGATATGGTCAATTGCACTGGTAGTTTTCCTGATATTGAACCAGCCTTGTATTCCTGGTATAAATCCCACCTAGTCATAGTGTATTATCAGTGATAAATTTTTGTAATCTCTTTACTAATATTTTATTTGAAAATTTTTACATCAATATTCTTTGGGGATATTGATCTGTAATTTTCTTTCTCTATTTTGGTTCTTCCTGGTTTAGGTATCAGCACCACATTTGTGTCATAAAAGGAATTTGGTGAGACTACTTCTTCTATTTTTCCAAATAGTACATTTAGTATTGGAATTAATTATTCTTTAGATGTTTGGTAGAATTCACTTGTAAATCCATCTGGCCTTGGAGATTTTCTTAGGAAGTTCATTGATGGCTTATTCAATTTTGTTTTCTAAAAAATGGGGTTAAAAGTTTTATTTACTCTTCTGTTAATCTGAAGAATTTATATTTTTGTAAATATTCATCCATTTGAATTAGATTGTCAAGTTTGTAGACATTCAATTGGGCAAAATAACTTCTAATTGTTCATTTAATTTGTAAACACTTTGAATCACTTCAAATGTGAATCAGCTGAAGGAAAGGAGCATGTTTAACCTGGGTAAGAAAGGACTCAGGGGAGATGTGATAGCTGTTTTCAAGTATTGTTGTGTAAAGAGTTGTTGTGTAAAGAAGTTTTTACAACTTTTTTTTTCTTGAATATCATTTCAATTTTCTCATTGAGTACTGAGATGTTAGGGTTGAAATGTTATAATTATATAGTGATAAGATCATAGGTCCCAGAAAGGCCATAAATTTAGAATTGGGAAAGTACTAGATGACTATCTAATGGAACCCTTTACTTGGGAAGGAAACTGAGACCTAGAAAGGTTCAACTACTTGCCTAAGATCACATGACTAGAAGAAGAACCAGTTTTTGAATTGAGGGATTACTACTCTAAAACAGTGTTTATTATATTTCATCATATTATAAATAATGCAAAGACAGATTTTGAGAGAGAGAGCAAAATTTTTCTGCTGACCAAACTACAGCAACAAAGAATTTGGTCTTTGTTCCTGAGAAATATGCAGATAGGTAAAGAACTTATTTCTTTAGTTTTAGTTTCTCTCTTTAGATTTAGTTAATCTTTTACCTTGGCTCCAGTCATTCATCTGCTAAGTCCCAAAGCATCTTGATAATCTGCAACCTGAAGTTAGATAGTTAACTATAACAGGATTCTGATCCCATCTCAGAAATAATGCGGGGGTAGAGATTGAATCTTAACCTGAGAGGATAAAATTTGCTTTTTGTTACCTGTGTTTGCTGACTATAAGTGAAGAATAGCTTGTCTTTTTTGGGCAAGAGGTTCCACCCATTATATCCCAGCAAACTGGAGCAGATATGACTGGTGAAGATGATCCCAGAAGCCAAGGAAGGCATGGATCCAAAGAGTACCTTAAACCTGTTAACTATTCTAGAGGCTTCACATGTAGGAGGAAGATGCTCCAGGTATACCAGATGATTATAGAATTATTGGCAAATTTGTTCCACTTTCCATCTTCTTTTGTCTTACTGTCAACATTATCTTTTGGGATATTGGCCCATTTGTACCTCATGGCAATCTTTCTATAGATTTGATTTTACTTTTGTTATTTAATGAAGTGATAGTGCTTATAATCTTCTGTCATAGTATTCCGTTTTCCAAATTAGTTTGTATTCTAAACTATTACCCTTGTTATTTCTTCCCTCTCAGCAAGGAAATTGTGTATTTACTACCTAGTATGATTTTTGGTCTCTTTTGGCCTCTTTGTTGTGGCAACTGCTTTGCAGTGCTTAAACTTTTGTAGGAAATATAGATAAATCAAGTTCAGTATATTTGCTTTTTTCATTTTTTGCTATTGTGATAATTTTTACTTTTCAAAAATTATCCTTTTTGACTTTCAACTATTTCTTTTTACTTTGAATTGACCTTTTAAATTGTCTTTGACGTTGATTTTAACCTTACTCTACAAGAAAGTCAATGACTAAGGATATGAACAGACAATTTTCAGATGTTGAAATTAAAACCATTTCTAGTCATATGAAAAGTTGCTCCAAATCACTATTGATCAGAGAAATGCAAATTAAGACAACTCTGAGATACCATTACACACCTCTCAGATTGGCTAAAATGACAGGAAAAGATGATGATGAGTGTTGGAGGGGATGTGGGAAAACTGGGACACATACATTGTTGGTGGAACTGTGAACGGATCCAACCATTCTGGAGAGCAATTTGGAACTATGCTCAAAAAGTTATCAAACTGTGCATACCCTTTGACCCAGCACTGTTTCTATTGGACTTATATCCCAAAGAGATTTTAGAGGAGGGAAAGGGACCCACATGTGCAAGAATGTTTGTGGCAGCCCTTTTTGTAGTGGCTAGAAACTGGAAACTGAATGGATGCCCATCATTTGGAGAATGGCTGAATAAATTATGGTATATGAATGTTATGGAATATTATTGCTCTGTGAGAAATGACCAGCAGGATGATTTCAGAGAGACCTGGAGAGACTTGTATGAACTGATGCTGAAAGGAGCAGAACCAGGAGATCATTATACATGGCAACAAGAAGACTATATGACGATCAATTCTGATGGACATGGTTCTCTTCAACAATGAAATGTTTCAAACCACTTCCAATTGTTCACTGAAAAAAAAAGCCATATACACCCAGACAGAGGAATATGAAATGTGGACCACAATGTAACATTTTCATGTTCTCTATTGATGTTTGCTTGCATTGTGTTTCCTTTCTCAGATTTTTTTTTCTTGTAGATACGATTTTTCTTGCACAGCAGTATGTGTGGAAATATGCATACATATGTTTGATTTGCCAAGTATTTTAACATAATTAACATGTAGTGAATTTCCTGCCATCTAGGGGAGGGGTGGGGACTAGGGGGGAAAAATTTGTAACAGAAAGCTTTGTAAGGATCAATGTTGAAGCTACAAGTCTTTGAGCTCTTATTTTTCAAACCCGAGTCATTTTTTAACTGTTTTTTTTTCTTTCCTGCCTTGCATCCACCTTCACAATGAAGTTACTGAATATCAAAGTATATATTGACACATTTTGGAGAAGCTTGCTCAAAAACACACTAAATGAAGAAGAAATAACAAAGATAGATTAAATGACTTTTACACTAAATGTAGAATGACTCCAAATGTTCAGGGAGATATGTTTGGATAAAAACGTCCCAATTTTTAAGGACCTACACAAGGACAGCTTTTGGGGGGATGTATGAGGAATAAGATAAGAAGGTATCATTGTAATTATCAATAATATATAATTTTTCATGATAAATGCATTAGAGATTTCCAAAACCAAATTGCTGTGTGACACTTGAAGGGTAAGTAATGTCTTTACCAAATTGAAGAATGGGGAAGATACCAGGGAAGTCTTGTTTTCTTTTTTAAGTTTTATTTTTAACTTATGGAATAAATTAGCATAGTACAATTAAAAAGGATGATCATATATAAAACTGCTAATCTACTATGCTCAACTTACCATTCTATTCAAATATACAATGAAATTATAATATACATTTTTTTCTTCCCTCTTCCCCCAAAGATTGCTACCATTTGATGTAAATATGTCTTGTCTTTTTAAAGGAGTTGGCATTTGAATTGAGCTTTAAAGGATGGATAGGGATTTAAGTATACATGAACAAAATTACCATCTCAGGACACTGAAGGAATCTGGGGATGTGATTATTGAATAGTGATGTTTGAGGAATCCTGGCAAAAGGTAAAAGTAGAAAATGAGATTCTAATATTTTTTAAGTTTTATTGATATGTTTGATTTTATATTATAAGCATTTAGAGATTACTTCCATTTTATTAGAAGTCTCTTGTAACATGAAAGCAGTTAAGTAAAACAAATAATGTAGTGATCTTATCTGAAAAGGCATGCAAGGTGTCACATTCGTAGGATTCTTTGTCCATTTTTTTTTAAGAAAGGTGGCAAAGTCTATTTCATCATCCTCTTGCCTCTCTACCCCACTGGAGGAAAAAAAGAAAATCAATTTTTCAAATATTAGATAGACATAGGCAATCAAAACACATTCTTTCCATAGTCCTATCTGAAAAAAATATATGTATATATATTTTTTAAATCAATGCCTGGAGTGAAAAAAAAGATTATGTTGTATTTGTCAAATTTGTTAATGAGAAAAAGCATTAGAGGATTGCTGATATGGTGAATGACATAATCAGAGTTCAAAAAAAACCTCAGCAGGCTATCAAAAAAACCTCAGCAGGCTATAATATTGGGCTAAAATTTACAAAACTACATTCAATAAGAATAAATATAGAGTTCAGTACTTAGGTTAAAAAAAAACAAATTCAAGCTGAGGAAGACATGGCTAGAAAGCAATTCATGTGAAGGGGAGAAGGGGAGGTAGCATTCTTAATAATTCTAGTATGCTACAAACTTTATGTAGACAACAACAAGAAATTACTACTGGATCGTAGTAATGGAAATATAATATTGAGAATAAGGGAAATTAATTATATTCCAACTACCACACTGTATTCCACATACACTAGGTATAAGTGGGACATAAGAATCTAGCACATCTTAGGAACATTGCTTATGCTTCTGGGCCACACACTCACCCCTATACCTTCATTCCACATAAGAACCTTTAAGAACTTCTAGTTCATCCCCTCTCCCCAATTATAACAAGAAGGAAATTAGGCCCTAGAAACAGATCAAACCAGGATCTAGACTTGCAGACTCTTAGTGAATATGTAGGGTGAATACAGCCTGAATGACAGAGAAATTAAAAAAAAAGAGATTTGGACAGAAAGATAGTTTTGTTTTGAACACTTTGAGTTTGGGGTTTGAACATTCGGTTTAAGATGTCATAAAAATAATAATTTTACCCCTAGGAACCACAGAGGTCATCAGGGAAAATGATGTAGGAAGAAAAGAAAAGGTAGACACCTGAAGGTCATTTCTAGTTATTAAGCATAATCTGGATGAAGATCTAGCAAGGATCTGTTATGTAGATAGAGCAATCAGTGAATCAGAACGTCCAGGAAGAGAGAGTGATTGCAGAAAAGTCAAGAAATATGAGTACTTGAGAAGCCATTAGAATGGGAAATTTAGTGTTCGTTGGTTGTGTTAGGGAGAGCAGTTTCAGTTGAGGCAGGTGTGAGACTGCAGGTTTAGAAGTGAGAGAAGAAGCAGGGAGTGTAAACAGCTTTCTCAAAGTTGTTCAGCTGAAAAGGCGAGGGAGAAGTAGGATGATAGGTTTTTTGAGGTCATGACTAAGATTTGATGCTGCTTCCCTAGGTAATAAGACAGCCTTAGAGAAGACAGCCAACCAGATTGTCAAAAAAGAAATACAGGAAGTGAATTGGAACAGCACCAGAGGAGGCTGTGGAAGATCTAATGGAATCTTCACCATTTTGACCATCTCTGGTTTTGTGCCATTTTTATTTTAGTTTGGGGGAGGGCTTCAGGGCTTGCAGGAATATTAAGCATGTGGCAACTAGCTGGCATCTACAGAGATCTCAGCTAAATGACCAGGAGACAGGTCGGGAGAGGGGGGCCATATGGAATTGTCCCCTTCCATTACTGAAGGCTTCTTTTTCAACCAGAATGAGGAGAGAATAAGGCAGACAGATAGGCAAAGGCTGAGAAGGCATGAAAACATGAGGGTATGGATGTTGCCTGGAGCTTGAATGTTGCTTCAAAAGGCTTTTTTTTAAAAACACTTTTATGGCTACTTTTTCATCTAATTTATCCCTGTGATTCTCCCCCCCCCCCCCAACTTAAGTTTGCCCTTCTGATCAGTGTTTCTAATAAAATAATAATAATAACTAGCATTTATATAGCACTTAAAATTTTTAAAAGCCCTTTACATATGCTAGCTTACCTGATCCTCACAATGACCCTGTGAGACAGGTGGTAGTATTATCTGTTTTACAGATGAGGACACTGAGGTACATAGAGTTTAAGGGATTTGCTCAGGGTCATGCAGCTAGTAAGTGTCTGTAGTATGATTTGAATTCAGGTCTATTATTTACTCCAAATGCTGCTGCATCTAATCATCTCATCCTACCAGCTCAAATACCTTTTCCTCTGGTCCTTTTCCTCTACTTACTTCTTTGGATAAGTAGCGTGTTATAGAGAAAGCAAAAAGCCAGTGCTTACCATCAAGAGATGTGAGTTTTGGCCCCTTAGAGTTCTTCTTAATTTGCACTGACTCATGGTTTGAACTAATTAGCTCTATTGTAGCTCAGTCTCCCTATTTATAAAACACAGATAAATACCTCCCCCGTACACCTCATGTGGTTGTAATGATTAAATTATATGATAGATATAAAAGTGCTTTGGGGAAGGAGGAAAACTAGTTACAATAATACAGAATTACTGACTAATCAGTAACACCTTATTGCAAGTATAATCTGATAAGCACAGAGTAGAGAATTGCTATCAATCATCTTAATTGTCAAAGCTATGTTTTTATTCTGCTGACTCATCTTGAACTTGTAGTTCGCTAAAAAAAAAAAAAAAGAAAGAAAAAAAAAATGAAACCCATATTTTTTCTATAGCAACTATTGCCTAACCATGCATGTCTCATCTTGTACTTGTGAAATTGAATTTTTGAACCATCTTCACATTGATCCCCATGAAATTTCTTCTTATTCAATTGCCCCATCATTCTGTACTAATAATCAATAAGCATTTATTTATTAAGCCTACTATGTACAAGGTACTATGTTGAGTGCTGTCAAAGCCACTTGAAGAACCAACTCTTTTGTGTCCTAGCTTCATGTCATTTGTAAATTTTACAATCATGCTTGTCTGTATAGCATTTGTTCTATAAAACAAGCCATTGTATCTTTACTTTTTGTCTGAAGGATGAGATAAGAGACTTAAACAAATGCTTTGCTGAAATCTAGATGTGCTGTGTCTATAGAAAGCAATGTTTTGTTCTATGCATTGTGCTAATTATCATGGATGATCATTCATTCATAGATGATAAACTGGGGCCAGCAGTATGTTAAATTAGGTTCAATATAATCTATAAAAGCAGGGATTTGTAACATTTGAAATAGGCTTCCATTGGAAATACTTAATTAAAAAAAGTTTCAGTGCTTAAAAGGGTAGGCTTTAGTTATCTGGAAAATTCACTTGGGTCAAATATTTTATTTCATGTTAGCCTTTGATGAATAACTTGTTCCTGTAATACTATTCTTTTTTTCTGTTCCCAAACCCAACTTGAAGGTCACTAGCCTTTATTCTCTGCAATAAGATCATAGAAGCCACAGAATTTTAGATGCAGAAGGGAAGTAGCCCTTTGAGCACTGAGAGCCCCTGCTTGAACCACAAAAAATAAAAGGTTAGTCTATTTGATAGGCAGAAGTAAAATCAGAATTACTTGGGCTATTGGCTTCCAAATATCTGTGAACATTAAAAGGACTCTTTGCTAAAAAGCAGTGAATTTTGTAATTAATAAAGATAAAAAATGAACTCTATTTCTTCTCTGGGCCTCAGTTTCCTTATCTGTAAAGCAAGGGTGGTTGGGCTTGATCCCTAAGGTCACTTCCATTTTTTAAACCTTAGGATTCCTTTCTGAAATTTTTGTCAAGGGATATAGAATTGAAAATAAGCCATTTCTCCCTCTCTGAAATACTGCACTGGACCAGTTTCCCTGGTATGAATATTTCCTTGATATATCTGACAAAATAATCTTTCTAAAGCATAAATCTCTCCATTACTGTCCTGTTTGAGACTGTTCTCGATCCCTATTTCCTCTAAAAACAAAAATAAAACATACAAATCCCTCACTTGGGTATTTGAAGCCCCAGCCTACCTTTCTATGCTTAATGAATATTGCTTCCAGTCTTGTACACAGTTGTTGGCAAACTCAAATGGAAATGCCTCCCTGCAGGCTGCACATTGCCTTGGAAAACCACAAATAATATTATTTATGTTGCATGTTTTTAAAAATTTATTTCTGTTAAACTTTCCCAGTTAGTTTTAATCTGGTTAGGACCCACTCTAGGGTTTTTGCCAGTCATAGTAGTTTGATACCTCTGATGTTCACTCTGTTCCAGTCAAATCTGCCCACTTGCTGCTCTATAAATTTAGCATTCCACCTCCTACTTTGTACCGACTCCTTCCCCTATTTTCTACCATCTCCTGCCTCATCCATGGCTCTGATAATCCTTAGATTTCTTTAAGACTTTTTCTTCTTTCTTTCCAAATGGTCATGTATATGTTTATCCATTTCCATGCTGTAGCCCCCAGCATATGTGCCTAGAGGAGAACTAGCACCTAGCACTGTCCAATGCACATAATTGAATACATGATAGCTAATGGATAAATGCTTTTGGGGTGCCCTGATCTATATTTTCCTAACTCTATCGGAACTAAAGATGCCATCCTGTGACTCTGGATAGTTGGTACCCATCCTACTTATCGTCCTAGTTCTCAGACCCACCTTGCCACTCCCCTTGATCATTATGCCTTACAATTTGACCTACAATTTCCCTGCTTCCTTCTAAATACAATAATTAATCAGACCATCATTTATGGCAAAATATAGCTCAGTAAAATTTCCCCCACTCTCAACTGACATTCTGATTTCCCTCTCCAAAAAATTCTTCCCTTGCCACCATTCCCCTATGTTCTCTTTTCTTCTATTAGAATTTTAGTTCCTTGAGGGAAGGGGCTGTTTTGCTTGCATTTATTTTTTGCATGCTTAAAACAGTATCTGGCACATGGAAATATCTTAATAATTACTTTTTCATTCATTTAAATTTTTAAAAATTTATTTATTTATTCATTCATTGTTGCTTGCCAAGATAGGAGAGAATACTTCTTAGCATAGAACAGCTACTTGATAAATTCTTTCTTAAAGACTTTTATTAATTTTTCTGAGTCAAAAGTAAGGCAATAAAGGAGGAAATGATTATAAAGAAGAAAATAAGTTGTCTTTGTCTTATGTGCATGCCAAGGGATGCCTGAAGTGCAAATTACTGGTTTTATTCCTGTTGAGATTCTGTTCATGTTTTATACCTTCTAATCTCCCATAGAAGTGTGATATGATAATTTTCTAGACTAGTTTTAGAAGCAATACATTTTAATTATTTGGAAAATCTTCGCTTACATATACCACAGTAACAGATATACACCACCACAATAGATATAAATGACCTGGATTTTTAGTGACTGCTAGCTGACATAATGGGTGTGTGTGTGTGTGTGTGTGTGTGTGTGTGTGTGTGTGTGTGTGTGTATGTGAACCATCTATCAGTTCCTTGAGAACTAGACAAAGTAACAAGAAACAAAATAAAGAAATCAAGCAATCCACAGGCATTTCTTAAGTATCCATTATTTGCCAGATACTTTGTCTGAGGTGTCAACAATACAGATATAAAAAAATGAAACAATGATTACTTGCACTGAAATTATTGTTCTAATGTGGAAGATAAGCATGTACAAAAATATATATGCAGCATAATCATAGTTAATAAATATATACATATAAGGGTATACATACATGTGTGTGCATACACAAAATAGGTTTCTACAAGATACTTTTGGACAGAGGGCATTAGTTGGTGAGGATCAAAAATACTTTCATTCAGAAAATGGTGTCTGAGCTGCCAGACCCTTCTGACCTCCAGCAGTGCCAGCCAACCCCCATCTCAAAGCAGTGGATGCACTGCACCAAATACAAGGGTACCCATGGCAACCTCAGGGCAACACTCATGTAGCACCAGGTAAACAGCCAGGCTCTGCAGCCTTTAGCAAAAGAAGCCTAAAACAGTGCCCCTTCCATCTCAAGAGCAGAGCTCAAACTAAAAGAAAGGGGAAAGGCCAAAACAGATGAGCCAAAAACAACAAGAAAA
>JAJPUD010012284.1:12121-33103 GCA_023553655.1 Myrmecobius fasciatus
AAAAAACTTGTAAGAGTAAGAAAGGTAGAAGAAAACTTGGTAAGAAAAATGAGAGTGATCAAGAGAATTATTTTTAAAAAGAATCAATACTTTGGGAAAAAAACAAAAAACAAGTGCTTAAGAAGTAAAATTAGCCAAAGGGAAAAGGAAATAACAAAAATCTACTGAAGAAAACAACTCCTTAAAAAGTACAATTAGCCAAAATGGAAAAGGAAGTAAAAAAAGCTAAGCAAGTGGAAGCTAATGACTATGAGACATCAAGAATCAATCAAACAAATTCAAAATTATGAAAAAATAGGGAAAAATGTAAAATATCTCATTGGAAAAACAACTGACCTGGAATATAGGTCCAGGAGGGACAATGTCAGAATTGTTGGATTATCTGAAAGTCATAATCAAAAGGAGAACCTTTACATCTTTCAAGAAATTATACCTTTGCCTCGGCAGTGCCATTACTGGGTCTGTATCCCAAGGAAATCATAAAAGAGGGAAAAGGACCCACATGGGCAAAAATGTTTGTAGCAGCTCTTTTTGTGGTAGCAAAGAATTGGAAAATGAGTAGATGCTTATCAATTTGGGGAATGGGTGAACGAGTTGTGGTACATGAAGGTAAATGAATATTATGTTCTATAAAAAATGATGAACAACTTGATTATAAAAAGACCTGGAAAGACTTATATGAACTGATTCTGAAGGAAACAAGCAGAACCAGGAATACATTGTACACAGTAACAGCAAGCCTATGAAAGGCTTGGTTCTTCTCAGTAGTTCAGTGATCCAAAGCAATTCCAATAGACTTTGGACAAGAAATGCCATCTGCATCCAGAAAAAGAACTAAGGAGACTGAATGTAAATCAACACATGTTCACTTCTTTTTTAGGTTTTTTTTTTTTATCTCTCCCATGGTTTTTCCCTTTTGCTCTGATTTTTCTTTCCCAAGATGATTCATAAAGTAATGTATATTACAAATAAATAAACTTACTACAATAAAACAAGAAATTACAAACAAACAAACAAACAAACAAAAAAACCTCCCTCGATATCCAAAACCTAGAAAGCAAAATAGGCACTGAAAGAATCCATTGATCATCCCAGGAAAGAGATATCACAATAAAAACTCTAAAGGAACATTATCAAATCAGGGAAAAACACTGCAAGTGGCCAGAAAGAAACAATTCAAATAGTGAGGAGCCACAATCAGGATATAAAAACTTAGCAGCTGCAACATTAAAGGAGTGGAAGTCATAAAACATGATATTCTGTAAGGCAGAGGAGCTAGGACTTACAAACAAGAATCACCTACCTAGTGAAATTAAGCTTACTAGTTCAAGAGGAAAAAATAATCATTCAATGAAATAGAAGGATTGGGAACTTTCATAGGATGCTCAGTTTATTGGGGGAAATAGTTAAATGAGTTGTGATCCATAAACAAAATGAAAAATCACTGTGCTATAAGAAATAGTACCTATGATGAATACAGAGAACATGGGAAAATTTATGTGAGCTAACACAGAACAAAGTAAGCATATTCAAGAAAACAGTCCATCAGATGATGAAAACAAAATAGAAAAAACAGCCACAAAGTAATTGAAAGTTAATCCACAAAGTTACATAGAATCAGCATATCCCCAAAGAAGAGAAATGAGAAGACTTTCCATCCATGCTCCTTTTCAGACTTTTCACATATTGATTTGTTTTTGCTGATTTTTCTCTCTTTTTTTCTTTTTTTCCTTTGTGTTATACACACAGAAAAACATACAATATTGGATGATTCTCAGGAAGACAAAGAGAAGGGATATTTAGAGAAATTCTGGTGATGTGAAAAACAAAATATCAATAGAATTATTTTTTTAAATGACATTTTGTATTACCCGGTTTCTTATTTGCTGCCTGATTTTGGCTCATTGCTCTTTCCTTGAAAGGATTCACTTTCTATCTATTTCTTAAGTCTAGAACAGGAGTTCTTAACCTGGAGGGAGGCAATTCTCTGGAACATTTTTAGGGGATTTATGAATTTGGATGGGGAAAAAAATTCCATCTTTATTTTTACTCACTTCTAACTAAAATTTAACATTTCTATTAACAACTTTAGGCAACAAATCACAATAATATTAGCAATAACATCTCTTACATTTCCATAAAACATTATATTTCTTTCAGAGATCTTGGAATATCATTTAACTTTTAATTATTGTAAACATTTAACAATTAATTAATTAATTAATTAATTAGCATTTAATCATCAACACTTCATTCAAATTATTATTATTAGACCTGCCACTAGATAATTTACTGTATTACAAATTTTTTAAAAAATTTAATAATTGTGTCAATATAATTTATTTCCTTTGTAATCATCCATATTTTATCTTATGCATTTAAAAACATTATTCTAAGAAGGGATCCATGAGCTTCATCATATTGCAAAAGGGGTCCATGATACCAAAACATTTTAAGAATGCCAGTCTAGACTGTTTTTTCAACATCTTACTTAGGTATACTTTGATATTCCTGGTCTTTCTGTCTCTGTCATCACATTGTACTGCTTTTCATAACCATACATGGCCCCACCTAGAGAAGCATTACACATTGCCATCTGCTGATACTACCTTGCCCCCCTTCTGGACTGGATCCCAAAAACAGCAGAAAAGAAGAAAGGAATAGTTCCTATTTCCTGACCACTCTTTCTCTAGGTCTCTTCTACTGATTGCTTTCCAGGGCTGAAAGACCATGTATGTATGTATGCATATATACATATATATACATAAATATGTAACATGTTTATGTATATATAATACATATATTTGTAATATATCATACTGTATATTATAATACACAATATATATTTTATATATAATATATTATATATACATAAATATAATAGATGCTATGTATATGTATAATATATATTATAATAATATATGTTGTATATATAGTATATGTTTATATATACATACATACATACATATCTCTATGTCTATATCTGGATGTATATATGTATATATACTTTGTCTAGTTCTCTGTGGGTGTATATGTATTTCTCTTAGCTACATATTTCACTGAATCCTTCTGATAAACAGGAATCATTTGGAGAATAATTGATAATAAGTCTAAAATGGAACCACCATAATGAGGAAGGAGAGGGGGACATGAGATGCAGTAAGTAGAGCCATTTACCCAGATATTCTCAGCAGCTTCATTCCAACTCCCCTACCACAACTACAAATGGGGAGGGGAGTGTTGCATTTTCAAGTTAGCAGTTAGAACCCCTCTACCAAATTTAAGTATTTTCTAGAACTACTGTTGCTACAGCAACCTAATGCAGGTCTTCCATGGTCACTTTGTGTTCTAATCTCTGGTATTCTCTTGTGCAAATACTTAGCCAGCAGAGTAGAGATGATGGGTTACAATAAATTAAAACTTTTTTCTTTAAATAGTGAAATTCCTTTTGGCCAAAGCAAAAGAAACCTCTTAAATCTAAGTGTTTTTCTTCTTAAAAAAAAAAAAAAGGCATAATTTGTCAGACATTAAAATAACAAAAGCGCTTTAAGAAAGGATTATGGTTTCTGAAGTCCTACCACTAAAATGAATTTACTCCCTTAGTCACTGATGTTATAATTTGGAATTCTAAGGTAATGTTTTAGCCCTCTATCTTCAGAGAAATAAAGATTTCAATGATAGTACTTCATTGCTTCTATTGAACAACTTTTACCTTATTCCTAGGCTTTAAGACTTGTTCCCACTGTTTCATGGGGACAGTGTACAAATTGGTTGCAGGGCTTTTATGGGAAGCAGGGAAATCATTATGAAGCTTGGACTACCAGGGAAAAGCTTAAAGACTGCAATGTTTGAAGGGGGTGGGGAGGGAGGTGGGAGGTCCTGGGTTCCACGTCTGGAGCTTTTCCTTTAACCCTGGAAGAAAAGTTCATTTTTAGAAGGCTGAGTTTGGTTTCCTACTGAAAACAAATGGCATCATGCCCTTGGATTTCTCTGAACTCCCCTCCCTTTCCCGACTCCCTCCCCACCGGCTGCTCTCAGAGATGCACTTGGGGGTATTTCTGACTTTGGACAAAAAGAGCTAATGTTGACACCGTGGGCTGGCTTGCTAATCGTATGCACCTTATTTCCCCCCTCCTCCTGGAAACCTTGAAACACAGGGATTTCTACAACTCTCTCCCGGCAGCATAGATTTAATTAGGCCTAAATCTCTTTAAAAATTCAGATATATTCCCCCCCACACTCCCCTCCCCTTGGAAAGCAACTCCCAGAAACTACCCAGGCTTTTGAATATCTTTTGAAAAAGGAAACAGCTGTATGTAAATAGAGGCCAGTTATTTACCAACAAGAGAACAAAAAGCCCTCCACACCCCCCTTTGGCTCCAGCTACCCGGGAGGAGAGCTCTCCAGGCAACTTCAGAGCTATTAGCATGATTGCCAACTTTGGTTGATTATTGAAAAACTCACCCTGAGCCCTGTCTTTCAATGTAAAGAAAAAAGGGGGAAAAAATACCCACGGTGTTTATATTCCCGATTTTTTTTCTTTCTTCTTGTGACTGAAGTAAATGATGAAGTGTTTTCTGCTCCAACAGAGCCAGCAGGGAAGAAATACATGTTGTAATTACCTTAAACAAGCAGGCAATGAAGATTGCTTCTCAAGCTGCATGTTTGAGGACATGATGAAAGGTGGGAAGAAGACTTTTGAAATCCTGCTTCATAGTATAGTTATGCACATGGCCAGTAAAGGAGGAGAGATTGGCTTTGGGGAGATGGAGGGGATGGGAGAAGTCTATGACTGATTTCTAAAATAGAGGATGCTCACTCAGCATCGAAAATCTCATTGCTCCCCAAAAAGCATTATGTTCTTATTCTCCCCTGATGGGGTGATTCTTTTGTTTTTTTGTTTCTTAAACATTAGGAATTACAACCATATTTCAAGTTTTGAAATGCAAAACATGACAACTCTCCAGCATCCAGTGATTAGAGCACTAGTATAAGATCTAATCTAAATAAAGTATCTGATTAAAAAAGAACTTTATGGGCTTAAAGTTCCACTTTGGATATTTACTAGCTGTATGACCCTAAATCCCATAATATCTCACTGATCTAGGCAGCTTTCTAAGGTTATAAGGCCCAGAGAAGACACCAACTTGCCTTGGTAGAGGGTGGCTTCCTACACCAGTGAAATCACAGGCCCAGTTCTTATTCCTGTGTTTATGAAAGCAAATTCTCACATCATTTCCAGATGTAGCTATACCAGTAGTATCAGATATTGACTAGCAAAAGTCTGAGTTTCTCACCATATAGTGGATATTTCTAGGGAGCTGAGTGATCTGTGATGAAATGATTATTGAAAGGAGTCCTTGGGAATTATGAGAGAGAGACAGAGAGAGAAAGAGAGAGAGACAGACAGACAGACACGGAGAGAGACAGAGAGGAAGTAGAGAAGAGAGAGAAAAAGACAGAGACAAACAAAGAAAGAGACACACAGAGAGAAACAGAGACAGAGAAAGCCACAGAAAGACAGAGACAGAGAGAGACAGAGAGGAAGGAGAGAAGAGAGAGGAAGAAAGAAAGACAGAGACAAACAGAGAGAGAGAAAGACAGAGAAAGAGAGAAACAGAGACAGAAAGAAAGACACAGAGAGACAGAGACAGAGAGGAAGGAGAGAAGATAGGAAAGAGAGAAAGACAGAGAGAAAGACAGAAACAGTGAGAAAGAAACAGAGAAAGACAGAGAGAGAGAAAGACAGAGAAACAGAGAGACAAGACAGAGACATCGAGAGACAGAAAGGAAAGAGAGAAGAGAGAGGGGGAGAGAGAGATTAGATGACTTGTCCAAGGTCACATGATTAATCAGCTGTCAAAGAATTTTAACCTGGGACTTTCCAACTCTAAACCTAATACTCTATTTCTGTGCCTCTTTTTGCAAAGAAGTTCTTCTCCAAATTCATATAGCACACACAGGTGTACTCTCCATAATATACATAGAATCATGGATGTATTAGCATGAAGGGATCTCAGAGACCTCTTTAGTTCAAGAGTTCTTCACCTGAGACCTGGGAAGATGTTTTAAAAATATTTGCATTACTATATTTCAATATAATTGGTTTCCCTTGTAATCACATACATATGCACATATACAAACACACATATATAATTTCCATTTTATACATTTAAAAAATATTTTCAGAAGGGGTCCATAATAAGCTGACTACCAAAGGGGATCCATACTACACAAAAAGGTTAAGTACTCTTGATAGAGTATCTTTCACTTAGCTGAGGTTCAGGAAGATCAAGTGGCCCGAAGTTACTCGGATGATAAAGCTTAGAGGCCAGGTTTGAACAGTGATCCTGGACCCCCAAACCAGTGTTTTTTTCCCCTGTGCAATGGATTGATGAGATTCTATAATCCTATTGCTAGGAAAACAAAACCAAACTTCGATATTCTGTGATATTTTAGGGGAATTCTGATCTCACTGATCAGGGTCCTCCTTTCAGAAGTGCTGGTCACAACTCACCTCCACTTACTCAGACTGTATGGCTCTTGTCCATGTTTCCTCATAATTCGTTACCAGGTGCTCAGTGCAACAAACTGGAAAGGCTTCCTTTAGATCTCCGGACTTTGCTTCGGTGGCAGTTGTGCCTTTGAGCTCTTTACCTTCACCCTTCCCTATAAAACTGGCCAACCTTCTTTCTTTGTCATTTATTTCTTTGATAATATCTTTTATACCAGGTATACTTGGATAACACACTGCAGTCAATCGATGCCCACCATAACACGCTCCATTGCCTTTTGGGAAACCTGAGACTAATTATTCAGAGGATGTGCTTTTATTACATGCTTTACAGCTGTGCAGCTGGGGTCATATACTTATATATCCATTAAATGACAAGCTCCTTAAGAGCTGAAAATGGTTTCATTCTTTGTTTTTGTTTCTCCAGTGCCTGGCACACAGTAGGAACTTAATAAAAGCTTGTTGATCGATTGATTGATGAGGTGCCTATTGCCCAGACTATGAAATGTTAGATGGACAGTGCATAGATCTGGTCCCATCATTATTCCAGACAGGACATCGAAAATGGAAAATGAACTGGGCCCAGGAAGAAGAAAATTGGCTGGATTAAAATCAGGAAACTTTACTATATGTTTAATTACCCCAAACTTCTCGCAATAAAACCCCATTTTTTTTATACAAGTATTCTTCCAGGGATATTTATAGCTGCAAAATCCCATCTTAATGTGAAATCCTTCTAAGACATTCTATTCCTTGAGATATAAACAATATAGCATGTGATAAGCTAACACTTAAGCATGAGAGTACATTAATTCCTTCTAATGTCATTTTGCTTGCTATTCTATTTCTAACATTGTTCTTTAGAATTAACTGACCCCTGAAATGCTGCTTCATTTAATATTGTAGTTTCACAGAGCCAAGAAATGTTATTGGGTAGATTGGGCTTACATTTTGGTGTGTTCAAGCAATAAATCAATTCTAATTATAATCAAATACAATAAAAAAATACAAATGAGGCTTAAATTCCTTGCTTCATCAAATCCCCAAATCTGGCTTGGTCTCGGATTTTGTTCCAATTTATTGCTTTCCTTACAAAATGATTCTCTATAATATGAACATATATATATATATATATGATATCATTTTCCCTAATAAAATACATGCTTTTTCATCATTAAATTCATCATATAGGGTTTCTTAGCACAAATAAGCCATCTTTTATTAAGCAAAGTTTGCTATAGTCAAGAGTAGAAATGTGATCTAATGATCCTTGATGTTTCTTGCCTTTAGGGTTTTGTTGTCTGTTGGATATCTTTGTTGTTTTCTCCTCTTGAGAGGTGTGGCAAAATTTTTTCTTCTAATTTTTCAAATACCAAGTGTATCTAGTGTTCTTACTACTTCTAATTAATGTGAGACTAGAGAATCAAAGAGGGTATCCCTCCAATGAGTTGTTTTTTGAAGAGTGACAAATTAATCCCCTTGGATATGACTCAAGGCAAGAAAGATCTGTTCTGTTTTGTTTCACCAACTCCTGCAATTAGATGTGCAAAACTTCCATTTTTAGGAAAGAGTTGGGCGATAAATTTCTTCCTGTATGAGAAAATGAGATTTCAAGGGAATAGTTCTGAAAAGAAATACATATTTTAAGAAACTGAAAAGACATGATAGTTTTACCATCTAACTTCATGAAGCACAGACCTCTGTATATAGTAGGTGATTTCACTGAAGTCAATAAATCTTGATAAGATCAGCCAAAGGTCATACTCCATTTCAAGAACTTGGGGTCACCTCCATGCCCTGTTAGGAAAGAGAAATAGCCTTTTAGTGGATAAAATGCTTCATAAAGTTTATTAAATGTGGTAATTTGGGATTTCTTTATATATCTTAATTATCCAGAAGTAATCAGAATATGATTTATTATTATAGGTATACTCTACATATTCTATTGAGCTAAATGGTATACTGGATAAAGTGCTAAACCTGGAATCAGGAAGACCTGAGTTTAAAATACAACCTCAGACGCTAGCTTTGTGACTGGGCAAATCGCTTAATCTGTTGATCTATTTCTTCCACTGTAAAAAACAATAATAGTAGTGTTTATGTCATAGGGTTATTGTGAGGATCAGATGAAAAAACATTTCTAAAGTATTTAAAGCTTGGCATATAGTAGGGGCTTAATAAATGCTTGTTTGTTCTTCTCCCTCCATTGAAGAATTCTTCTCTAAGAATATGGTTTTATGGAAATATTACTACTGAAATGAGCATTTTTAAAATTCTTCCATATACCCTTCCATTATCCCCCTCTCCTACCACTACCACCATGACTCAGAAACTTGTTAGGAGTGCAAATTTGTACACACAGGCCAAGCAAAAGGAGCCTACAACTGATCCCCAAAACAGAGTGGTTAGATGTGCAATTCAGACTCTACATTTCAGCCATGGAATATCCTACTCTGATCTGGGTTGCTAAACCCAGTCTAATGCAATGGTCATTGCTCCCAGTTCCCCAATTAAGAGCTTCATATTTTCTCTTGTGCATAAGGATCCATGGGCCCTTACTGTCTGAACTATACCATTGAGGTGCCTCATAATCATCAAATTGATTAATCTCAACATAGTTATTAACCTCATTTTTCCTAATCAGATTAAAGATACCATATGAACTAATCTTCTTTTTGATAATTGTTTTGAGTCCATAAACAAGACAAAATTGGTACATGTTCCATATATAGAGGAGTGAAATGATGGGTTTTAATCCCAGCTCTGCCATCATCTCTCTGTGTGATCTTCAGTAAATCAGCTTAACTCTCGTTATAATAACTCTCACTGTATAATCTTTTTCTTTTTAAATATCAGTTTTGTTGTTGTTCATTCATTTCAGTCATGCCCAACTCTTTGTGATCCTTTTTAGGGTTTTCTTGCAAAGATACTGGAGTGATTTGCAATTTCCTTCTTCAGCTCATTTTACAGATGAGGAAAATGAGGCAAACAGGATTCAGTGACTTGTCCAGGGTCACACAGCTGGTAAGTATCTGGGGCTAGGTTTGATTGCAGATCTTCCTGATCTCTATCCATTGTCCCACCTAGCTGCCCAAATAATCAGTGAATTATCTTTAACAGTTTCTAAATATTCCATTCTAGAAGAGAATTTTCAGAAATATTAATTCCTTATAATTCTTTGTGATATTATGTGGCAACAGAGATAGGTGACTTTCCCAAAGGTCACACAAATCATAAGACACAGGGTTAGAATTTGAACTCAGTGCTTTGTACTCAAGAGACTAATGAAATGAAGTAAGGGATCATCCAAAAGATAGTGGAGATGCTTTCATACTCCACATGAGTAGGTAACATATAACAAGAAATCATGAAGAGGAAATAATGTGAGATTATATATATATGTATATATACATATACATATATATGTTTGGATATATGTATGTATACATATAGAGAGAGACACACACATATATGTACATATATATAGACACATATATAAAATTTTTTAAAAGAGCCAGTCGCTTCAGAAATGATCAGCTGATAGATGACCTTCAAGCAATCTTAGTGTCCTTGCAATATTATGGAATCTCAAGAAAAGCTCCTAGTATAGTAGATGTACTTCCTGTGGCAAAGAAAATCACAGAAAATAGGCAGGCAGGTAAGGGTTATGATCAGTTTCATCACAGGGATCACAGATTTGTTGGCGCGTTGGATGATTCTTCTGTTTTTGTTATTTTGAGACATTTCTTTTTTGGGGGGAAAGACTATCAGGATTAAGTCACTTGCCCAGGGTCACACAGCCAGTAAGCATCTAAAGTGAGATTTGAATTCAGATTTGAATCCTTGTGACTGCAGAGCCCATATTCTATCCACTTTATCACCTAGATAGATGATCCTATTTTTGAGACATTTCTTAGAACAATCATTGTTTAGTTAGATTGTATAAAACAGAGGCAGAAGTAAAAAGGCACAAAAGAAAGTCAATAAATGCAAAAGCCAAGATTCATTGACTAAAATCATCCTTTCATGAAAATACAGAGCAAGTCTTATAGGCTAAGGGTTATAATATTGAAGTAGAGATTCTATCTAGTGTGTATCTCCTTCTTTCCAGCCTGATCTTAATAGATTTCAACTGATAAATCACAGGAGGCCCTGTGTTCACATCCTGATTAAAAAAAAAAAAAAAAAAACCCTCAGTTTTTTAGTCAATAACTTGGGTCTATTTGTGTTGCTTAACAATACTGACTTAACAGCCATGTGTTTGGGAAACAAGAAAGAAGAAACCTAGATGCAATTTCTGTGATTTCCCTTTAGGAACAACAACAACAATAACAACAACAACCTAAAAAAAATTTAAAATTGGAGTAAGGCTAGAGCACTTCATAAAGTAATTGGAAATTGTCTACTGTCTATCATGAACAGAATAAAATTAATGTAGATGAACAATCTAAAGAATTTATAGCGTTCTTTTTAGCAAAAGTCCAGTCAGATGCAGAATATCCAGTTTCGTCCTGATCTTGAACATGAGATGTTTGCCAAGCAGAAGTCCTTGCTATGGTGGGTGCCTAATGTTTGAACTGGCAAAAGGGCAGTCAATCAGAAAAGATTATCTATAAAGTAATAGGCCCTTAATTCAATCTTTTTTTCACTCATTCACTCAGTCAAACTTCCAGTCAAGTAGAAGCTGGGGGGGGGCAGGTCTGCTGTTGGACATACATGATGGCAGGTACTTTCCCTCCCCTATTTCATAGCATAAATGCAAAAATTGAGAATCCTTCCTAGGTGGTGACATATCTTAGACAGTGAGATCTGCTAAATGGCACAGTGTGATGAGTGCTGGGTTTGAAGTTAGGAAGTCTCATCTTCAAATCTGACTTCAGACACTTACTGTATGACACTGGGCAAGTTACTACTATTTGCTTGAAGTTCCTCACCTGTAAAATGAGCTGGAAAAGGAAATGAGAAACTACTCCAGTGTCTCTGCCAAGAAAACCCCGAATGGAACCATAAAGAGTCACGTACAACTTAACAACAATCCTGATTCCAGTTCAGGTCATCTAAGCTTGAGATGGAGTGCTCTTTGTTCCCCTTTTTCCTTTCTGCTACATTGCCTCAACATCCATAGAATGTCAGCCCTTGGATCTTCTGGTATTTAAGGAGAAGTTCATTCATTAAGCAGAAGGACTGGTAAAACTAACACTGTACTCTTCTTCGCCTTAAATTCTCTGCTTTTCTCCATCACTTACAAGATCAACCAGGGAATCCAAGGAAAAGGAAAAGATATAGAGGGGAAATGCTGGATTTGTTGGCAGAGACCCTCTTGGTTTGAAACTTGGCACTGCCTATTACTACCTGTGTGATTTTGGGCACCTGCATGACCCCCATCCAGGGTTGGACTAGTGCAAGCTTAGACCCACTCTTATTAAATTTTCAATGTTATTTACACCTGAGAATTCAGCAAGTTGATGCATTGTTTTGTTGATTATCTAGTCTTTAAAAATGACCAAAAAAAGTTAATAATGATTTCAGGATTAAATTGGAAAGTGTGCTGTTCATTAGCATGAAAAATATGGAAATATGTTTAGAAGAATCACATTGCTTGTCTTGGTGAGGGGGGGGGTGGAAGCAGGGAAGGAGAAAAATTTGAAACACAAAATTTTGCAAAGGTCAATGTTGAAAACTATCTTTGCATATATTTGGAAAAATAAAATACTATTTGGAAAAAAAGTCTGTTGTACTTTTCAGGGAGCTGATTATTAAACATTTATCAGCATATCCTTGCTTCCTCCTTTCCAATTCAAAATTTGTGATCTTTTAATATTTTGATATACACTGGGCTACCACTGGATGTCTTTGAGATTACACTTGATGGGCTTGTTCTTGATGTTCAGTCACATATGACTCTTCATGACCCTATTTGGGGTTTTCTTAGTGAAAATACTAGAGTATTTTCTTTTCCACTTCTTTTCACAGATAAGGAAACTGAGACAAACAGGGTTATGGGATTTGCCCACGGTCACACTGTTAGTGTCCGAGGCTGATTTGAACTCAGTCTACCCAAAATGTTACCTGACTGCCTTCAGGGTTGTTTAGCAACTTCATGTATGCTTTGAGACTAAAAAACAGCTTAAACAGAGTTTCCTAAAAAACATGTGAAAGGAGGTCACATATTTAATAGAAAACACAAAGCAGCCAGGTAATTATTTTATGTAACTGTATAGATCAAAGAACAATTTAATTCAATGTTTTCACTCTTCCATTGGTTGTTCAAAAACTATAGATTATATAGTACTATTTTTAGATATGTAAACAAGATAATGGAAATAATGAAGAGAACAATAAATTTGGTGTTCAAAGACCTATATTCAAATAGTATTTCTGCCACATACTATTGTGTGGCTTTGGGCAAGCAATTAATCTCTCTGAGACTTCTCAGCTCATGATACCGTGATCCTAAGAAAGTTCTAAGAAAGGCAAATAGATAAGAATCACACAATTTCTTGAGGACCTCACATTCTAACTAAAGATTGAACATTGCCCCATTAGAGTAAGATACGCAATGATTTTAGAGTTTTCAATTCAATTTTGGAAGGAATTTAAGTTTTCATGGGAACTGGAATTAAATTCTTGGCTTAACTAGAAATCCCACAAAAGTATATTTCAATTCAACAACAACAACAATAAAGTATTGTTGAATGAGGAATAAAGATTAAAGATCTGTCATCTCACAAAATCAGTGCTTTTATTTTGATTAAAATCTCAGAGTACTTTGGGAAGAAAGTGAACTTTTCAGATCCGTTAACATGGAAACTTCAGATAGTCAGTTTTTTATTCTTTTGTGGATTTGGGGTTAAGTATATCACTACTTCATTTTGGTGTAGTCCTTCACTATCAAAGTAAAAGAAAGATGATATTAGCCATGTTTTTGCATGGCAACCTTACTTGCCACTAATCCATATATATGCTTCTTGTAATTGCTGGACAGTAAATAAAATAGTTTTAGTTATTGAAAGCTATTAAAACCCATTTCACTTATATTTGCCTCCTTAACTTTTCCTCTATATCCACTTTCACAAAATTGGGCGAATTCTGAACTATACTGTCTCCATCACTTGATTTTCTCTTTGGGACGAAGAATTAAAATGCCCCCCATCTGGTGGGTTAAACTCTTTCTTTTAAAAAAAAATGTGTTAAATGATTTACTGTGTTCAATCTACCCAGCAGGATACTGAGATTTAAAGAGATTGTTGAATCCTAGTGAAGTTGCTGCAGTCTCCAACCTTCACACACTCAGCCTCGAAAACATTACTTTTAATTATACTATAAGAATTGTCCCACAAGTACTTCAGACACGTTTCTATTAACATTTGACAATATCTCAGCAATTGAAATGCATTTAATGAGATTAGAACACTAGATTGGAGCCTTAACAATTTTTGATGAAATTCTATTTTCCTTATTAATGCATTACAGAAGCTCTTCCTTTGCTTGACTCACAACAAGTAATTTCTGGTCTTTTGCTAGTGATATACCCACTGCTGAGGCAGGAGATAATGATTAACGCGTATATGTTTATGTTATTTTAGTAGAAAATCCATGTGCCATTGGTAATGAATTGAAGGTTAAGTGACAATTTTTCTTTACAACCACTCATGTCCTACAGTCTGTGAACTGAAAACTAGATTAACCTTTAATTACCCTCAATGATCTCTCAACCCTGAGACAACATTACCACTCCTACCAGTAGTATTTGCATATACAATTTAATGAGAGAAACATCTGTTTGCATATTTGGTATCATTAATATTATGCAGATGAGTAGATATTCACAATGTGATAGGCATTTGTGCTAACGTCTCATTTTCTTTTTATTTCGAGGCTTTCTTCCTCCACCCACTGATTTGGTCTGACTTGTATTAATTAGAACAAGGGCTGACTGGAGCCAACAGTCTTGCATACAGAATGCACAAATGCTGGGCTATCAGAACAGCAGTAAAATAATGCTGTGTTCAGCTGGGCATCCTGCTAAACATAGATTTCATATAAAGGGTTGTTTTAGAGGGGGGGTTGAGTGGACTTTTTTTTAGACAAAAGCACTTGCCCTCTTCTTTCCAAGTTGATTTGCTTTAAAGCAATAACACTCTTGCTTATTTTTCTTTGTAGATTCTCACTACTATCTAGTATTTTTCTTTGGAATTAGTGACAGGGTATTTAGAAGTAAACGGGAGCTTAGAGATCATTTATTTTAATTAACTCATTTTAGAGAAGAAGCCACTGAGATGTCCCAAAGTTTTAGTGAATGACCATGTTGGGTTGCCATTCACTATACCATGTTGATGCTCTACACTAATCAAGTTTTAAGACATTTGGGCATGGGAATTAACATTTCTGTTTTACAGATGCATGATGAATCGACATGCCTTTGCAGCCAGTGGTCATTTTTAAAAGTAGAGGTGTTTAAGCTACATTGTTTAATTAATTATATTGCTAGATACCATAGATATGGATAGTGTCCAGTATGGGCTCAAATCCTACCTTTGAAAGTTTTGATCTGAATAAATGACAATTTTCTAAGATTGAATTTCCTCATCTATAAAAGAGATAATAATTAATACCTGTAGCATCTACCTCACAGAGTTGTTACAAAGTTTAGATGAGATAATGTGTATATAGCACATTACACAGTTGTTATTGTTAGTGTTTATGCCATTGTGAGATATGCTTGTATTTTAACTAATATACATTCTTTTTTGTTCCAATTTAAAGATAAAATAATTCTTAATGTTCATCAAACTTAAAGACTTAGATGTTTTTAAAGATAATTTTTCCCACTTTGTAAATGAATAAAGACATAAATTTTTAAGTCCTAAATTCTAGCACACACATTTTCAACCACTCATGTTGAACCAGTCGGTATTTTACATTGTTCAACATAGTAGACACACTGGGAATTATTTTAATACCTCAATTCTAGGAACAGATCTTCCAGACAAGATGAAGGAGACTGGGGGAGCATGGTGTAATGAAAAGAACACTGAGCAACAGATAAGTGGTGCAATGGATAGAGCACAGGCACTGAAGTCAGGAGGACCCTGAGTTCAAATCTAGTCTCAGACATTTATAAACTGTGTGACTCTGGGTGACTCACTTTATCCTGATTGCCTCCCAAAAATAAAGGAAGAAAGAAGAAAGGGAAGAAAAAAGGAAAAAAAAAGAAAAGAAAGAAAATGAATTAGAATTCAAAAGTTATGATTTCAAGACTCCACTTGGCTACTTATCGGTAACCTTATTTTAAACAAGTCACTTATGCTCTGAACCTCACTTCCTCATTTACAAAATAAAGGAGGGGAATTCCCTATGTGATCTCCTAAGAAGTAGTGTTAAATAGAAACAGGGCCACTACTCTGTACATAAGGATACTTATGGGTAGCATGTTGACTTAAAAAAAAATACATTAACGTTATCTATGTTCTATTGTATTTTATTTATTTTGTTAAAGAATTTCCAAATTACATTTTAATCTGGTCCCGACACACTTAGGATGATTGGAGCCTGTGTGTTTGACACTTCTGCTGAAAGGTCCCTTCCAGCTCTTAGAGTATATCTACTGGTTTCCATTAGCAAAAACAATCCCACTAATTCATATTTAGTGGTAAGGGGAGAGGAAGTCAATCCAAATCATTGAAAAAATGATTTTAAAAGAAGAATCTAGTTTAATTTTCATACATTCAATCAATAAATTAGGCTGTGTTGTTTAGTAGAGATCTTTAGGTAATACATTTAAATGAAGAGATAGGCATGTTTTATAATTTGTAAATGGGTGTTCCTATAGTACTTAAAATGAAATCAATTATTCTTGTAGTGTTTTCTTCATTTTCTCTATAATCTTATTTGTGCTGTTAATTATATTACCTAGAATTAAACTATCTAATAAGGTAGAAAGAAACTGAGCTTTGTATGAGAGGAAGGAATACTCACATTGATGCATGGATGTATAAGTCATTCAAGAAAATATTAGCAAGTGATTTTAAACCTCTGCACTTCTTTCCTCATCTATTAAATGAGATAGTTGGACAAGATGGCCTCAAATTCAATTTAATTTAACAAATGTCTATCAAGCCCTTTGTATGAAGTACTATGCTAGGCAATAAACTGTCCAAAGCTAACATTCTGTAAAGAAATGATTTTCTAAGAAAAGGAAAACCAATACTACAAAATTCAAAATTATCACAATTTTCAAATAAGATGAGTTTAAATTAATAAGATTTTTTACCATTTTTCCTAAAGGAAGAGTTAGAATATGACACATCAATTCCCTATGCATTTACTGAGCACCTCCTGTATGTATGATTCTCTTATTTCCATCTGAACTACATTTCTGGGCAATACAGAACTAGCCAAATTCTTTTGGGCATTTATGTTCCCTCTTTTCTACTGTCTTAAAGGCAGTCTGGAAAGTTGAAATTAGCTTTCAATTCCACAGCAACCTTCTTAAATTGAAGCCACAGAACATTATTTTTTCTTTATATCATAGCCCTTGCCTGATTAGAGCATTCATTGTGCTTTTGTCTGTACTCTAGAATGCATGCTCTGGCATGAACTGATTTATGGGAAATAAAAACATCTCTATTTAAGCTATAAAAGGAAACCATATGCTTTGAGACATGGTGACTAACTGGGTAGCTACACAAAGAGAATGGACTTCTAGGAGAATGGGAATATTTGTGATTGCTACAGGAAAGGCCAATTGGTAGATGCTATTATTTGGGAGCAAGGAAAGGTCTGCTTCCAACTTGAGAAGAAGAGAAAAAACTGCAAGAGACTGGCTGTAGCAAAATTCTAGGTCAACACCTATAAAGAATAATTTATTTTTAAAGAGATCTTCCTCCAAAAGAGAACCCTCTGTTTTTTGGTTAAAAGATGACCTGGCTATCTTTTCAAGAACAGCAGTGCTTCAAACTTCCTTCCTCAGTTTCCTTATTTTTAAAATGAGGAAGATTTCTATCTTTTAGATTTGTTGTGAAAACCACATGTAAAAGCAGCCAATACTTATCAAGTGTGATAGATGTGTAAGGTGCCATTTTGTTGTCATTCCGTCTTTTTTTAGTTGTGCTTGACTCTTTGTAATTTATGTGGGGCTTTCCTAGTTAAAGTTTACTGGAGTGTTTGCCATTTCCTTCTCCAGCTCATTTTACAGATGGGGAAACTGACTCAGAGTTAAGTAACTTCCTCAGAGTTGTGCAACTTTTAATTGTGTGAGGTTGGATTTGATTTTGAGGAGATTAATTTTCCTAACTTCAGGTTTGAATTCTATGCTCTATAGTACTCCCTAGCAACCTGAAGGTGTATTTACTATAATTTATCAAATTGATCAGAAATTGATCATAATTGATCAGAAAATTGCTTTAGTCAGGAAGGACACAGTTCAAATCTCGCCTCTGACCTCTCTTGGTTGTGTCATACTAGGCAAGTCAGTTAATCTCTCCATGTTTTAGACATATAGTCTGCATTTCTATAAAGTTCCCTCATCCAGTAATTCCCTATCCCTGCTAAAGTAATCAGGGCAGAAGAAAACATCTTTACTATGAGGCATTTGGTTTTAGTATATTTTGGTTTCAGGACAATTCCAGTTTCACTGAAAGGTTCGTGCTTGTCCATGCCTCCTCATTGGGATAAAACATTTTGTTTGCATCATAAAACAAAATAAAACAAAAATCCCTGTTGTCTAAAAATAGCATGTCTGAATTGAAACTCTGTTTTGGAGGTGCCAACTTTGCCTTCATTCTCCATACAGTCACCAGAATGATATTCTAAAACAGATATGGCCATTTTACTCTTCTACTCAAACATCTTCAGTGACTCCTATTGCCTCTAGGATAAAAGGGAACAAAATACCCTTTGGAGGGCACTTAAAGCTCTCCAAAATCACATTATTCCCCTTGACACAATCTCATTCCAATGAAACTGGGCTATGGGCTGTTTCCTGTATTTGACAGCCGGTCAACACTTGTACATTAGCATAGGCTGTCCTTGTAAGGATTGAACTCTCTCCATACAGTTTAAAGCATCTAAATTCTTTTAAAGGATTGTGTTCAGACATAAGATATTTTTCTGACATCCATACCCCACTCCAAGTTGTAATTGCTCTCTCTTCCTTAAAATGACATTGGATGCACTTAGTGTATATTTATTTCTATACAAGATGCATCCCCCTCCTCTCCAATAACATGTAAACTCCTTGAAGGTCAGGAATATTTTAATTTTTTCCTTTGTATCCTTAGCACCTAGCATAGTACCAGACAATAAGTATTTAGAAATGTTTGTTGAATTGAATCAAACTGAATGCCAACTGGATCTCTGAAGTGGGGGAATGCCTAATTTTAGTTGCTTTCAAACTTAACTCCACTCTCTCACATAACAAAAATCTAATTAGTTGACTCTTTTATCAATTCTAACTCTGCAACATCTCCTCTTTAGTTGAATGACCATCACCCTCATTCAGACATATTATCTACTGCCTGCAAAAAAGCCATGATCTCCTAATTGGATTCCTGGCCTCCAGTCCCTCCTTTTCTTCAATCCATCCTTCATACAAATGCCAGAATAATCTGCTTTAAGCAAAAATCTAACAATGTCACTCTTCTGCCTAAGAATCCTCAGAGGCTCCCTATTGCCTGGGATAAAACACAACCTACTCAGCTTGGCATTTAAACCCCTTTAAAATCTGTCTCCAATCTATCTTTCTTTTCTTTGTATTTAAATTTTTTCTGGTTTATTATGAATTTGAACATTTTGATATTGAACACAAAAACAATTGTACAGAAGGCTGTAAATTTGTTACCTGTGGTTTTTTTTAAGTACATATTAAATTTAACATGGTAGTATATAATCCATAATATAATATAATAAACTACTCTGTTTATTTGTATTCCTTCTTTTTTTTGCTGAGTATTTCTAAAATGTTTCATTGATGCTCTTATCTTTTTTTTTCTTTTTTTTGCATTTCTATCACTACTCACCAGCATTCCCAATGCCTCACCCTAATAGGAATCATCCTTTGTAACAAGTAAGTATAGTCCAGCAAAACAAACCCATTGACCACTTCTGGGAGCATGTTCCATTCTGTACCTCTCATCCCTCATCTCTACGCAAGAAGTAAAAGACTGTCTTTTTCTGGAGTCAGAATTAGTCATTACAGCAATTAGAGTTCTGATATTTTTCAAAGCTGTTTTCCTTTATATTGTTTTAGTCGTTTAGAAATTGTTCCCCCGGTTCTCCTGTTCTTCTCACTGCTCTTCATTTTGTACATCCAAATAACGTTCCTTGATTTTCCTATACTACAATTTGTTGACCCATTCTCTAATTGATGGACACTCACTCTGTTTCCAAGGAGTGCTGCTATAAGTCTTTCATGCATGTGAGCTTTGTTTCTGTCTTTTACCTCTTTGAGGGTTTATGCCTGATACCCGTTAATTAACATTTATCAAGCACATAATATGTGCCAAGTACTGAGGAAGACACAAAGAAAGGCAAAAAAAACAAAATCCTCTCTGAACACAATCTAGGAGTAGAATTTCTGAGTTGGTTATGGGAGGTGGACAGGGTCTTTGCTTTCCAGAATGATTATACAAATGCACAGCTCCACCAACAGTAAATTAATGTGTCTGTCCTTCCATGGTCTTTACAACAATTACCACCTTCCTATATGGTTCCCTATGGTTGTTACTGGCTTTCCTTTCTATATTCCCCCCTTCCTCCACCCCTGACAATATTCTCCTTTACTTATTTTTCATTCCAGTCAAACTGATTTATAAGCTGATCCTTGAATCTGCCATTCCATTTCTGTGCTCCACTTACCATTGGTTGTTCCCTCAAGTCTGGAATGCTCTTCCTTCTCACCTTTGCCTTATGAGATGTCTTGCATCTTTTAAGACTCAGCTGAGGTGCTGTCACTGACAACTCCTACCCTCAGTGGTTAATGCTGTCCCCCAATTACTTCCTTCCCCCCGCCCAAAAAAAAACAAATCCTGGTGTTTACTTGGTTAAGATTCTGTATTTCTTTATTTGTACATATATTGTAAACCCACACATGTTGTAAGCTCCTTAAGGGCTGGGACCATTTATCATTTTGTCTTTCTATCCCTAGAATTTAGTGGGGCCTTGTACATAGTTATCTCATAAACGTTTGAATTCAATCAAGAGAAGAGGTAAGCATTCCCCCAACCCCCCTGCCCCAGAGAGCAGATGGGAGGGAGATCTGAGACTGATTTTATCCTGAAATCCTTTGTCCATTGAATCCCCCAAAGCAAAGAACAAGAAGTCCCAGGCCCAAGTACAAATCAATGGGCTCAAGTGCTCAATTTATTCTCCAGTGTTTTCTTTTTTTCTTTCTTTCCTTTCTTTTTTTTCTTTCTTTCTTCTCTTTCTTTCTTTCTTTCTTTCTTTCTTTCTTTCTTTCTTTCTTTCTT